>JAVQJX010099846.1:0-20876 GCA_036025115.1 Ambassis agassizii | reverse complement strand
GGTTTCTAGTGCTCATTCTGTCAGCTGTCAGGTGCACATTAATAATAATAATAATAATGATGAAGAATAATGTTGATCTGTGGAAAACTGGTGGTATGTAGCTGTGTCACTCCACTTTGGAGCAATTAAACTTAGGCTAGAAGGAAGTCTTCACTTTCGTATGCTTTTTTTTAAAATTACATTTCTAGAGATGCTCAAAGGGAATCATCATTTGTTCTTATTATTTAAAATATCTTCTGTATTGAATCATTGTGCTTCAGTGTAAAATAGAACATGCATTTTGAGTAATGAGAACTGATCAGTTGGCTTAATTCACACAGTTGTTTATCTTGTTGAATTAGAAAGAGTCATGGTAAAGGTTAGATCGATAAAGTATAAATATTTCACCAACAAGTGTGCTGCGGTTACATCAAAGAGCGTATTCTGGCTTCAAATGGACCTGCACAGCTGATGATTGGTGGTGAACAGTAATCAGCCATTCTGCTTTCACAACCTCAAACATATATGTTCATTAAGGCTTTGCTTTACATAAAGTAGGTTAATGTGGTGGTCTGGAAAGCATGGCTGAGATGGCAGGATGGACCTTGAAATAACAGCTGTGGCTATTTAATTAGTTAGTTAATTAATTACTGTAGTCAATATATATACACCAAGATCTGGATCTCTTGAAATTGAAAGCTTTCTGGGCAAAAAGGGAATAAATCAAGTCATTTAGATGCACTTGATATTGCTTTTATGCTAAAAGATGTGTGTGATTTGCTGAGTGTGTTAAATTGTGACAGTATTTTTGATATTTTATAATGGTAAATTTCTACATTTTTTTTTGTGTCTTGGTATTCAAACAAACCTTGAAAATAAACTACAGCAGACAGGCAGGGGGGAGAGGGGAAGGTGGGTGGTGTTTGTGTGTGGAACAAAAAGAAGTAGATGGGAGGAGAGAGTAGGCAGAGAAACGGGGTTGATGTCTTGGGGTGGGGTAAAAGACAAGACTCTTGAGATGAAAGACTGGCATCTGCGGCGAGGGGAAAAGGAGGGTCAGAGCACTGGATTGGAACCAGTGTGGGATATCATTGAGGGGCAGCCCCTCCACTACATGTATCCCCTCTTTCCTGGGTTGGTGTGGAAACGGAAAGGAGCATCTTGGCATCGATTCATACATTGACGGTCACATTGATGGTCACAAATTTTTTTTTTTTTTTTTCCTGTGAGCTGGCGAGAGTTTATTAATTTTCATTCAGAAGAGTCTTTTGCTCATTTTAGTAGTTAGTCAGTTGGTATGAGTGTACAAAAGGCAGACAAAACATTTTTGGGAGTGTGTCTTATCTGTGTGTGAGTATCACAGCAGACACATCATGATGGCATTCAGATTATTTTTAGAATTTCCCTCCTGTAGAGCAGGACACAGTTTGTGGCTCATCTGCCTGTTTGGCCTTGAAGGTTATACATCAACCTGTGCAACTATTTGCTGTTTTAACTTCTAGATCAATCGAATGTAATCTAATTTGATGTAATCTAACTTGATTTGCATGGGCACTATCTCTGTGTATACTGGCCAAGGTCATTCAGTCTCTGAACTCCTCTCTGCTGCCATCATTTCCTCCCCCCCCCCCCCTCCCCCCTCAGTAAGAGTGCAGCAATCATTTTGCAACATCATTTTAAGGTTTCATCATATCAATGATTCTGTCTGGTCCCTTCTCTCGCCTCACCTGTTCTCTCTCTCTCTCTCTTTCAGACACACACACAAACACATAAAGAAATGAGCCCTAACATGTTCATCAGTAAATGATGTAGAAAACTAAAGTTGTGTGAATGAAAGAGCAGTTTTTAAAAGGGGCTCCTTGGCAGCATAAAGAGCTTTACTATAGAGCGGAACCATTTTGTTATATTTTATACCAGAGTGCAGACAAACATGCAAACATTTGTCTTGGTATACTTATGAGGACCCATGCTGCCTTTTAGGTTCTTTTGATTGTACTAGCAGAGAATCCAGTAATCCTTTCAGGCTAAGTCTGTATTTGTCTTGCTGTCAACAAATCCATATAAAGATGCTAGCCAGCAATGCATGTATCCTCTTTGTGTTGTGAAAGCCTGACATATTATTCCTCACACAACATGAATTTTTCTGTTACATGTGCACACGCCCTCACTGTAACGGTTTACTCAGACTTATGACAGAGTTTATCTCACTCTTGCGGTAACTATGATTTACATCAAGAGATAATGCCCCACCCCTCCCTGCAGATGGAGGTGAGGTCAACAAATCATCGGTCTCTTAACATTTGACTGGATGTGGAAATGATATAGTTTTGTTAGCTTTTGAAATAAATGTTAAGATTTATATACTGAATAAAAGTTCAATTGTAACTTCTTCTTGAAACTAACCAAGATATCTTTTCAGACGTAGAGGCAGAGGCATGTTCAGTTTGATGAAAAAGAGTTCATTTTATCTTGTAACACTCTCACCTCTTTTGTTTTATATCTCCTCTAAAAAGCCCTGCTTTGAACCCAGAGAGGTCTGAACAAATGTACACAGTATGCATAATACAAAGACCTTCACTGACCTTCTGAAGTACATTCCCTAGGCCATGGCCAAAATATCCTCACTTTCCACTAATACCCTCCGCTCGCTAACATTCAGATTTGTCCTCGCATAGATGGAACTAGTGCACATGCTCACAGAAGAACCAGGTCTTTCAAGGGCAGAAAACTGAAATGAGTTAGAGAGAGGACATTAGAGAGAGGGAGAGAGAGAGAAGCTATAAAGGAGGAGCATAATGATAACATACACATACCTACTCCCACCTCCCCCCCCCCCATTCGGATGCATGCATTCTGGTTACCATGGGGACCAGTCACGGCTGCAGTTCACTCTGTGGGGGGCATTGGTCTGGCTGAGATCAAAGAGCTTGGCTGTCGTCATTTAGGATCAATATGCATCCTGAGCCTCACACATACACACTTAGGCACTGTTCTCCCATGGCATTAACATGTCTAGGGTGACATGTGGACAGCTCTATGCACAGGTGTGGATGAGGATGTTTTTGACACTAACAGACAGGTTAAACTTTTTAAACATTTGTTGTATATTCGCTGGAGGAACTACTCCTTTTTTGTGTCATCATTAACCCAAATGTTGAGAGCTCTTAGGTGACATACGAGAAATTGTTGGTCACTGGACGTGTGTGGAGATGTGAAGGCGTGTTCTAGGTGTGAGCAGACATATCTTGACCTCGTTATGTTTGAACAGGGTCTACCTGTATCCGAGGCTGGTTTGGATGGCTTTGTTCACGGGGTTACTGTGTCCAGCTTTGTCTTCAGCCTCTGGCACGCACATTTGATCTTTTTGATTGGGCTCTGATCTGACTTAGTAAGAGTAAGTAAGTCTCTGGTGTATTTCTATTTGAGAATAAAAAGTCAAAAAGCGAATCCATAGACATGCTCACACAAGAGATGCAGCAAAATCTGTCAATAAGCAGGAGAAGCATATGATAAACCATTTGGCCTATCAGAGAACACCAACAAAAGAGTATGGGGCCATTAAAAAGCGGACATAATTGTTGTTCAGCTGATATTATAGTAGGCGCTTCAAAGTGATGCAGCGTATATTATGCTTGTCCAGGAATGTCACTGATTTATGGTTGCATTAAAGCTTACCTTGTAATTCATTATAATGAGTGCAGACTAGAGCTGGAGCAATATACATACTGTTATTTACTGTGCAGCCTTATCTCTGCATTCAGATGTGTACACATGGATCATGTTTTTAATGCTCATTGGGATCGTTGCTGTCCCAAAAACCTTTTTGTTGAAAAAATGTTTTTGTCTACTTACAATTTTAGCTCTCTCTGTTAAAAATGATCATCTGTGCCAGTAACGCCTGAAGTACTTTTACAGCACTAACCTGTGTAGAAAAATACACCCTAAAACTGATGGATTGACAAATAACGCAACCTAGAATTTCTCAAAAGTGCTGTTTGTACAGCTGCACCAGAGGTGTGTGTGCGCATTGTAGTGAAAATTAAGCCTACAAAAGAGTAACAAACACAAACACAGTTTGGAGAATATTTTGGCCTCAACAGTGCGTTTACAGAAACCTTTTCTGTTGAGACAAATGCATGTTCTAAAATTGCCCAAAGGCTAAAGTTGACCTGTATATTGAGTATGTTTTTCCCAAAGCCTATACCACATGTTGACCTGCTCAGTCCACACACACACACACACATAAAAACACAAAGATCCAGCAGGAGAGCAGAAGGGGAGTAAAAAGAAAAAAGGAAGACACCAATGAAATAATAAGAAAAGACTGTGAGAAAAAGAGGGCTGTAATTGCAATTCATTTCCAGCTTGGGCCCCTGGGGTACTGGCAGTGCGTTTGATCCCAAAGGCGAGCGAGTGTGGAATTGGAGAGATGCAGTCATATGTATGCACAGAGAGAGAGAGAGAGAGAGAGGGAGACAGAGGGGGAGCCAGGGAGTTGGAGAGAAGCAGAAAGCCTTTTAATATTCTGGGCCATGGGTTGAGATGAGAGACTGCTCTCATACCTTCAGGTTCATGAACATAATGAGATTTTTATTTTGCTGAGTGCAATCCGTGAACGTGCCTGTGTGCCGTGCACAAAATATTTTTCTGATCAGATGGACATGCGTGTGTGTGTGTGAACTGCAAAGCCCCCCCCCATCCCCTGTAGGCCTGTATGTTAAAATTTCATCAACTGTGAATGTGTGTGTGTGTGTGTGTGTTTGTGCTGAGACACAGATACAGGTCAGTTACAGAGTCGGGTCATTACTCTCAACACTTCTTCCACAGTTCAGATGACATTGATTGACTACAGACCCAAGTCTCACAATAAGTACTCCTAACATTAGCACTTCCACAATTATCCTTTGCAGTGGGTGCTTTCCTAAAACACTATCTCCTACAATTCCCAGGCTCCTTAGGGCTGAAAAATGATCAGCCACACGGCATAGGAGACGACTCCCACACATCTGATCTTTGTGTGTGTGATATATCACTACGCACAATTTCCACATCCAGTGTGTGTCTACACAGTGGGTTGGGATACACACATGTGCATGCACACAAACACACTTATGTCCTTTTGTTTCCAATCTCCTGCTGAGCTCTTTGTCAAGGGGGATAAAAACACGACAAGAATCATATTTCTCTTGTGGTGAGGTTTACGCCACAGTGGAGCTTTTGTTCAGTGCCTGTATAGGTATACATACGTCTGTGACGACAAGCTTTGGCTATATTGTGTGGGAGTATGTCTTATGAACAAGACGTGTGTGGGAGTTCAATGAAGAAAAGTTTATTAAAAGAGGACACTTTCTTATTCCTTGGTCTTATTTTTTGTACTTTCAGCCCTCATGCATTATACTTGCCAAGTTAATTATAAATGTGAGATCATAAACTCATGCTTACAGATAATCAGACCAGTTGCAAACAAATTCCCAAAGTTAGTTGGAAGAGAAAATGAGGCAACTGTGTAAAAGTATTTCCCAAACTATTTTATTATATAGATGATAATTATGTACGCCAAATACAAAGAGAAGCACCTTGCTAAGGCTTCTGTGATTTGGGACTTCACCAGAATGTGCATTGAGCTGGTTTTGCAGCACATGTGCATAGATTCCATGAGTTTTCTGTATTTGGGTAAGGGCATTAGAGGAGGTTGATTTCCCCAGGTACATTTCTGCTGCATAATAATGATTTTCTGCCACATATAAACAGTTTTGTAACCGTCTTCACACTTTTGGGTTTTCCATGATATTCGGTTGTTGATGCTAGGAGGTTTCTTCTAGTGGGATGATTCATATTTAAAGTGCCAGACACTGTAGAAAAGAGTCATAGATACAAGAACAGAGAGAGGAAGTTGTGGTATAGCAGTGTGATGTCAACACTATATGTGTGTATTGTAAAGTAACCCACGGATTACCATAATAATGCTGATTCCATGAACATTCTCGATGTAGCTTGTGGCTAAAACAGCACACATTTTACTTCCATATTCCTTCTGTGTTTCCTTTGTTGCCTTCAAAAGGAGTGAACACAGCAATCAAGATACATACTCCATCGGCTTGTATTTTATTGTCTGTTCATTATCAAGGTTTCATCCTCCTGTTCATAAACATGTATAGTTCCCCAAATATACAGTATACACTACATTTCTGCCAGAGTAAGTCAAGTTTAAATATGTGTGCGCTCATAAACATGCTTTCACGTGTGTTGAGGTGAAAGCCTCTCGACACACTTCACACCTGGCTGTACCTCACTACCATCCACCCTGTGCCTCCCTCCCTCTCCAGGGGCGACGCTTGTGTTCATTTCCAACCTCATGTTCTGTGTTCCAGATTTACTTTCAGTCTTAATTATTCATCTTCCTTGCACTCACCTCCTCCACTCCAACTTGTTTTCCCTCTCCAGAGGTGTGTGTGATCTCAACGTCCCATCAATCCTCCAGTTAGACATTGAATTATTGTATTACCAATGCATGCGGAGCCCCTAATCCCTAAGAATTGTGCAAAGTAAACCTCTGGCTGGGAGGCCCCCCGGTGACCCTGTGCCTCCCTCTCACACCCTGTTTAACCCTCCATTTGTGGCCTTTTTTTTAACACGTGACAAACCATATTTCCCCCATCACCACCTTCCACGCTAACTGACAGCTGAGTGTGAAAGAACCAGATGGCTTTATTACTAAAGGTGCATTTTAAATTCAGTTTGAAGAGGGGGCTTTTGGCAAACAGATTGCTGTGATAGGAGAGCTGTATCCATTATCTACAGCTGTAAATCAATTGAAAACTTGAAAATGAAATCTCGTCAGAACTTTAAAGATTCTGAATGGGAATCACATTTGTGTCTCCTTTGGTGTGAAATCAAATTTTTGCCCTCCTGCCTCCCACTTAAACCAAATAAAAGATATAAATGCTAATGAAATTCTTCTTTTTTTTCTGCCCTTACTTGACTCCCACAGTCTTGTGTGTAGACTCACATATTTTCTATTACTCCATCATTACTTCACTTATCTCTCCTTTTATCTTTTCCCAGCCTCCTCTGTGTCTCCACACCCTGACTCCCTCTCTGTCATTTGTCTTCACCCCCTCCTTCACCACATCCCTCTCTGCTTTTTGGTTTATTTTCTCTTCCCTTCTCTTCTGTCTCTCCTTCCCACGGCGACACAAATGGACAGGAGGGGAGTGGGACCCAGCTCGCCTGCTGTTCACAGCCACTCTCCCCGGGGCAGTGCATCAGTGCATTATGGGTACATTAGGATGGATATATGTTGTTAAGTGAACAGTGCGATTACAGCAGTGCTGTGCTGAACACAATGACACAGAATGAGCACTACTTGCTCAACTGGTGTCTTCTCACTAACTGTTAATTCAATCTGTGGCCACTGCGGAGAGAGAAAGAGAGAGATTGCAGTTTCTGTTCTATTTTTTTTTTTTTATTTTTTTTTATTGTGAGCTCATCAAACAGCTTGCCACGGCGTTTTCACCAGCAGCCTGTAGCGGTTAAACAGCGGCCTCTGCATGTGCAGAGCCCTCCCAGACATAACGGAGAGCTGCCTCCAGACGAAGGCTTCTGCTGCAATGTGTTTACCCCCAAATTAGCGTAAACACGGCTGTGTGAAGTCTCGGCCTACAGAGTACGGCTGAGTCACTGCACGCAGACGCTAAGCACCTGTTTGTGTTTACCGACAGCTCAAAGATATTAGTTCTCTCCCTGCATAAGATCATCCTGGTACACAGGAGAGACGATGCACCCAATTGACCTCACATGATTTCTCTTATGTGTGTGGAAGGTGGACTGCAATAGAAAAATAAGTGTTTAACATTCATGATGACTGTACACCAAGCTATTTGTATGAAGGCAGAATTGGCTCTTTGGAATAATCAGCCTGCGGCTAACACAAATTACATTTAGATGACTTGTTTCATCTGGTATTCCTTAACATGATTGAAAAAATATGTAATTTGTTTGTTGTGATTGCTGCCGCCTTCTCAGTCCCACTACAATGCTGACTGTAAGTCTGTGCATTTCACAGTGGCCGACTGCACGTTCCAAATGAAGTTAGAGAAAGCCATATCGGCATAGAGTTTAAATCAAGGGCAGTGCTGTGCAGTCTTTAGTCAACAATCCTTTGTCCAACCTGGTTTCCGATTGTGATTCCTTTCATGGGTTAAAGTGTAACTTATTCAGCTGCTCTGAGGGTTGGTCCACATGTAACCACACCTACTACTAGTACTCGTGTCACTCTGTGCTACACAGTGTGTGGTACTTTGAGATCTCTCTGGTGATATATCCATAATGATAGACAGATGGATAGATTTTATAGACTTTATTTTTATTGTTTAATGGTAGAAGACATGGAATCTGTAGGCCTCTCTCACGGTTAGAAAACAAGATTATGATGAATACAGTACAGTGGAGGAATGGACACACTCCCAGATCTGATGAGAAATCTGTGAGTTTTGATTGGTTTTACAGAACCATTACCAAGAACCACCAATGTTGTTTGATTTAAGACGACGCTTCTTTGTTGAAATGACATGCTAATGCAAGTCACCTATTTGAGAAATCACTGAATGCTGAGGATGTACAGTAATGTTGTCATAAATAAGTGGTTATCTTTGCATTGTGGGTCTTTAGAGTTGCAGGTTCTTACAACTGCGTGGAATTCAGTCACAATCTCACATAATGATGATGATCTTTTTTTAGATGTGACAAAACACAGAAGGCATTACGCAACTGTTTCCTCCCTCTGATGGGTAAATGATAAATCACACAAGAGAGCAGGTTAAAGTGAATCAGTTGGGGGAGCAAGGTTCCCACTGCTATGCTGTACTATGGAGACCTTTGATGTTTATCACAGTGTATATCATATCTATCAAGTGGCAATAAGAGAAGCTCTTAACACAGTCTTTATCAAAGAGCTCTTTCAGTCTGTATCAGAGGAGCCATACAGGTGCTGGTAATATGAGGGAAGTGCGGGTGAGTTATTTCCATAACTGTGACAGAAGATCAACCCCAAACACTGCTGTAGCCACAGGCAGTCAGTGGAAATTCCCCTCATATGGCCGAGGCAACTCTTCTTGAACCCTGACATTGGCACATATCATTCCTTTGTCTTCTACGATTACCTGCGGGACCTCGTGTTACATGTACCAAGTCAAACATAGCTTAAATGATAATAGATAGGTATAAGGAAACACAAGAGAGGAATATGAAGACGTTACTTGGTAAAAAATGTCTCTATTGTTGATAAACATATTCACAGACCAATGATTCTCAACTACAGAGAGGAATGCCAATTACCCATGAGCCTCTGCTCTTACCCTGCAGTCTTGGGTTCTAGATTAGTTATGCATTTTGCTTGTTATCATCGGAAATCAAACAAGTGCATCTGCCTCTGTCCACTTTGAATCGGAGCCAGATCGGAGCCCAGCTCTGTCTGACCCTGCTGCAGTGTGTGCGCGCTCTATGCTGTGTGTGTCTGCTGTATTCACCCAACTGGGAGGGGGGCAGCGGTTTTGTTTTGTTTTTCTTTCTTTGTCTCTTTTGCATGGTGTGACCCTGTACTGAGATGGAGAGCTAATTATTCACTCTGTTTGTGTGTATGTGTGTGCGCATGTGTGTGGAGTGAGCAGGTTGCCCATGGCTAGTGTTGGGGGGGTGGTAACAGTGTGTATGAGGTCTTTGGGATAAGCCTGACCTGGGCAGGCCTGCCAGCGTGGAAGGCGCCAGTGTCTGATTGGCAATGCGCCCACACACACACACACAAATAGACTGACACACACAGACAAGTTCTTCTTAGGCAAGGGATTTTAGAGTACTAAAGGAAGGAGAGGTAGCCAACATACTGTAAAGAAACAGAGCACATACTGTATGAGGTAGGACACACATAGGAAATTAGAAACAACTATTTAGCACCAGACAAAAATAACTGAACGTAGAAGAGCTTTTACAAATATGAAATGTGCATAAATGTGCATAGTGAATACATACACACGCACATCACATAATATGGCCAAGTAAAACATGAAGGCAAGTCGGTCACCATGGAAACCCACCACTCAATCTCCAGCCACAATGATTTGCTTTCTGTATTCCTCCTTTTTACCTCAGTGCCCCCTTATCCCAGCAGTAGCTGCCAATTGTCCATATTTCCTGTTGTTTTTGCTTTCCCACCACCTCCTTCCCATCTCCCCCTCTGTGCTGATATTGCTTCTATTTTTCACTTTTATTGTGTTGGAAAACTATTACAAAGCACAAACCTTAATGTTTGATAGGTTTTTTTTTTTTGGAGCCTCCTTCATCCCAATGCCTACGATAGGTAGCTCTAGAGTTCACTACGGCTGAGGTCAGGGCTTAAAGGAGCAACGTGGATAGACAGAAAAACAGGTCTCAGTGGTGCTGAGTGCCCGCAGGATTATATAGTTTGCAGTGACAGACTTTCCTCTGGTCATTTCCCTGCATTTTCTCCACATACATGCTGACACAAAAAAAATGTACATTGAAACTTGTATTTACACTCTGATGATGAACTTAATGTCACTTTCAGCCCTGAAAATATAATCTGAAGAAATGCTGATTATAGCTCGACATGGCTCATGCACCAAATAAGCCATAATCATAGATGATTTCAAATTAAAGCAGTAATGCAAATTTGGAGTATGAAGTGAAAGAAAGTCAACAAAAAGTTCTATTTTTGTCATATGTACTGTATCATATCTCAGGATCACATTAGCATTAGTTTCAATAACTTACCTGATGCTCAGTTATCACAAACAAATCAAATGACACATTTAGATTTCATCCCTGATGGATGAGCTGAATTCTTGTCCGGTTCTACTTTGACCTCTGTGAAGGAAATCTTAGTATTAATGAACATTTGATCATACATAGTAAAGTGGAAAAGTACAGACGATGTCCTTTCTTAACTTGCCTTGCTCTTGACATTGTTTACACTCAGTGGAAGAAGAATCTCAGTCATAATATCATTGTGTTTATTCCTATGTTGATTCTAATGTTGAAGGCTATCCCTTTGTTTTTGTCATATATAACTGTATGAGCTCGCGGGAGAGGTTTAGAGCTGGCACACCAACTCCCAGGTTGATGTGACACCTCTCCCCGGGTTATTAATAAAACTCCAAAAGACATTGATGATTTGATCGACTCTTTAATATATCAAATATAATATCATACGGCCATAACACCATCACAACCCCCCCCACAAAAACCTCAAAAATCCAACTATTTATTGGTGATACTACAGCACACAGTGGCTCCATCATCATCTTTATCCCAGACTGACAGCTTTGCAAAGAAAGTTGGCTGCACCCTCCAAACACCCAGGTGTCCTACCTGTCTGCAGCCTGGAGTCTATAATGTCTAAAGTCATTAACAATGAGGTGATAACGTCACCTGGCATTGTGTTAAACTGTGCTTCTCCCGCTGTGGTGACTGTGAACCCTTGCTGCGTTGCATAAATATTTAATCCGACTGTGAGAGACGCCTGGGATGAGTGACTTATGGCAGAAGGGGCTTTTGGCGAATTGTGATGAGGTGACCTTGTTGCATTTGCCATTCCTGTGCAGAGATAAATACGTTAAAAGTGAAACGTGTGTCTGGATTTGTGTGACAGCCACCTCGCCTGTTTCCTGCGAGGTGTGATGGATGGTGCGAGCCCCTCGCAGCGTGTCATTTTCGCACGCTTTTCCCGCGCTGGCGAGAGGATTGCAGCGAGTCTGCAGCAAGGTCATTCGAAACTGAAGTGTCTAATTTAGTGTGTGAAACACGAGTTAAACTGAAGTGGTGTCAACGTACTGTAGCAGTGATGATACAAACATGCTTGGTTTTAGATACAGGAGGCCGGAAGTGAGCTGATCCAGTGCAACATGCTTTGATGTTACACCCTCTTTGAGCTCAAACACACACACTTTGACTCAATGGCCCATTCACAGTGAAGTCACAAAGCTGCAATATAAATAGACACAATCGCTGTCTTCAGTCCCACCAGAGGTCTCAGTCCAAATATAACCTGCAATTTGGTCCCTTGAAAATATCTGTTATCGTAGCCTTTTATTGTCCTTGGACTATTTCTGTGAATACAGTCTTTTCTTCTCCTCGTTCGAACCGGGATGACTGGGATCTGTGCCCTTCATGTAAATATCGTCCTGTGATGTGGTTCCAGAACAAAGAGGAGTCTACCCTTGCTCTGAGCCCCAGGTTGAGACATTCCCAAAGGGGCCAATCTATCACCATGTGATTTATATGCTCTATAAGGTGGGGGTGTGTGAGAGATACAGCAGCAGGAATGCAGGTGTAGGTACGAGAATATGAAACAAAAAGAAAGGAAATAAGCACTATAGCATCTCATTCATTATTGTATAGCATCATTACAAAAAGGGTCAACATGTTGCTCCTAAAGTAAAAGGCGCTGAAGTTGAATCGTTAATGTTGGATTGATTACAGGATCATTTTTAATTGCATTATGTTGGGTTAAATGCACCAAGAGAGTGACATTATCTGACTGTTCTGTTCATTTAGATATGATGTGCACAGCCGGCGATAAACAGCTAATGAGACGAGTTATTACACCCAGCAGCTGACGCTTACAATAGGTTCTGTTGTTGGAGAAGGAGAGTAAAAGCAACACATCAAATACTATAACACCGAGACTGGAATAGTACCCACTGGCTCTCGTTTCAGACAAATAAACCACAAAATGACATAAGGTTGAAGTTGAAATCCTTGTGTGGGATGAAAATGGTGAAATATAATGTATTCAATGTCATGAATTTGTATATTTTAATGCCAAACTTTAAGTCGTTTTTTAATTAAAAACAAAACGACTGGTGGTGTTGTGGGATGTGAACCTCAGACTCCAGAACTCAACATGGTGATTTTTTTTTTTTGTGAGGATGTGTTGCTCACAGTCCTTTACATGGTGGCATCATTCTTTATTCTTTCCTGAAGTTGAAGCGTTTTGTTCACCTTTACATTACATTCCCAGAGGTGCTCTTCAACGCAGTGTCCCAATTTACATCCGTTTTCAAAGAGTAGTCCACAACAGAAGGATGGAGGGGTGGTAGGGGTCATATGCTGGACTTTCATCTCTTTTTCAGTCTCTAGTTAGTTAGGTTTAGATCCCGGTTTCCAAGGTAACAACCTCCACCCTATGTGCAATACAATTCACTGTTACAGTTCTACTAAAGCACATCCTTTGAAGTGTATTTTCAGGTTGAAATTTAACTACAAAGTGCTGCCTTCTGCTTCATTATATGACACTTTGAGACACTGAACATGCAGCTGTGTGGATGGCAGCCATCATGAGACTCTCAGTTTTTGTTATGAGTCCAGTTGCTTCAGCAGAACCAGCAATCTGCTTCCAACAATCCCATTGCAAATCCTCCAGGAATTGCCAGTCTAGTTATGAAGTCATCATATATTTCTCTCTGGGCACATTTCACTATTATATATTATTCACCGTGACTGCTCTGGGAGGAGATTTCAGCTAAAATTAAAAAAGGTTCACCTAGATCTACAACATGAAAGACCGAACATATCATATCATTGGAGCTCCTGCCAGATGCTGGAAATGTAACACAGACACACAGATGCTGAAAAATCTGACCTATATGGTTGTATTATATTATCGGTGGGCAGCCTCCCATTTTTCCCTCAGTGTAAATGTGTCAAAATTATGTTTACAAAAACAACTCTATACACATGGAACAGTGGTGTGTGCATACGTTCACCTATATTGCTGCTGTCCTTTCCTCCTGACCTCCCAGACAGTGAGTGCAGACCTCCCCTACTGTGACCCAGAATGATGATGGCGAGGCTATCAGTCGCTGTCAGGTCTCACAGTCAAGCCCGTTTCCACTAAAATCCAGTCAATCACTCCTTTCTGTATCACACACTCCCAGATGGCAGCAGTGTCCCAATCCATCATACGTCTGATTCTATGAGGCAGTAAGGTATTAAAGGTCCGCTCTTTACTGCTCTGCAAACGCACAAATCTGCCACAGAGCAGGTTAGAGGTTACTCTACCCAGAGCTAGTAACCTTTGACCTCAACCAGTTCACTGTCCATTACTCAAAACTACCACTCACAAGGCTATATAACCTCCCCTCACCCCTAATGGTACAAACCCTCTCAGCAATTTCTATCTGTCCTTCCTAATGCCTGTACTCTAAGCCACTTACACACACACACAACACCCGCTGACCTCCATGTCAGAGCGTGTACTCAGAGACACTTTCTCCTTGCGCACCATTAAGGTGATGACATCTGAGGTTTTCCAAGCAGCAATATATTATTGCTGATAGTCGGCACCGTAAGTGTTTCAAAGTACAACAAAAATGGTTCAAAAGGGACTTTCAAACTTTTTTTGCTGCAGTTTTTCCTGATCAAATATCATCAATCTTATCATGGGAACAATACAGCCACAAAGGTCAGAGCCAAGTCTATATAGTGGACTCTGTGGTTCAAGTGCTCCTGACACCACGGGTTGTTCTGTTTTCATCCAGGCTAGATTTGACTTAAAAGGTTAAGGTTTTAAGGATCTCACCTTGCTAGCCTCAATTTGCTTCGAACTTGCCCGCCTCACAGGGGTTAGTGGTTAAGGCTAGGGTTAGGGGGAGGGTTGGGTTATTTACCATAATCATATTTCATACGATATGTTATGATTACACCCCACTGTGATCACTTGCGTGAGTGTCACATATCTTATTCTTACTCACACAGACACATGTGCTTCCATGCATTTTTCCATTTTGAACTTCATATCATTAACCCTAATATGAGGGTCCCTGTCACTGACCCTTGGCCATTTATTATTTTAATAAACAGCCAGCCTGACTTTGTTGTCACAGTGCCTTTCCCCTTGTCCCAGTTTGATCCCTGGAGGAGTGTCTGCATGCAAACACAGGACCTAAATCATGTATGAGTGAATAAGGCTGGGGACAGGTGGCCTTTCAACTTTCTCTGACCTTTTTTTTTTGGCGGTGGGGGGGTTATTGAAGGAGCGTTCTCATGGGAACTCAACGCCCTCTGAGCATGAATTAAACACTGTTTCATAATAGGAAGAAGATGGAATACGGAGGGATGTGGTGGAGCGGTGGGGGTTGAATTTTATTATTAATTGGATTGGAGAGTTCTACACGCATCAGCAAAATGTCTGCGTTGCTGTCGTCTCATTACTGTCCAGCCATTTCAGCAACTTCCTCCAGATGCTGAAAAGTTCCCTCCTGTTCTTATACAGTTTAAAGTTTAGATCAGAAAGATGTTTTCACCTTAACAAGAATAAGTTATAGAAAACTTTGTAAGACCTTTGCTGGTTAAAACTTACTCAAGTCTCCTGTGATGAAACTAAGAAACGTTCAGCTCCACAGTATTATTGATTCTGTATTAGGTAACAGTGTTGTAGTGTAAGGGCAGCAAGTATTTGTAATTGCATTTTTCTGATAAATCTGCAGAGATGGCATAAAAAGACATGATACAAATACAGATAAATATCATAGCTTCTTCCTAATTATTAACACTTAAATAATTTGTAGCTTTATGTGTTGCATGACTTTTAAACGGTAAAACCATAAGCTGTAGCCAATATGTATTTTATTGTTTAATCAATCACTTCACTTCAAATCACTTCAAAGGAGTGAAACAGCGCCTCCCTATATTTTGGAGGCGAATAGTGGTATTGCAGCCTGTCATCTACCGAGTCAGGGAGCCGCCAGGTGTAGTTAATTCAAACATTAAGCAAACATTATCAACAAGCACCACTAACTCGCTGTGTGACTGTGAGCAATAATAGTAATCACCAGGGATTGTACAGTGCAACAGAAAAAGATGATTCACCAGTTTAGAGTGAAATAATTGTTAATTTTCCAGTGACGCTCATGACAGCATGGAGTTGACGCTCCGTTTTAAAAACAGGTGATGTCCATGAAAAAGGATAATATGCTGTTACGCCACGTAATGTAAGTGAAACTCTTACTTTATGTTTAATGATCGCGAAATATGCTGTTTTTTGACGTTATACAGTTAAATTGCTGTGTTGTTTTGAGGTTATATTGAATATTAGCTACATTGACTGATCACCGGGTTTAAGTCATTAGTTGGCAGTGTTTTGAAGTGAGGGATCAGTGAATCATGATTTCAGCACTTTACGGTAATTTTCCACCTATGTAAAGAACCTGCATTTGTTCACTTGAACATGTGAAAGCGTGAAAACATGAATACAAAGTTGAGCAGTGATGAGGGAGTCAGGCCTCTCTGGCTGTTCTTTACCTCTCTAACTGTGACTTTATGGAGTCATCGGGTTTGTACTTTGTAAAAAAAAAAAAAAATGTTGAATACTAAAACACTGTGGAACCAGGCCACTGCCAAATTGGTCATCCACTGTGTGTGTGTGTGTGTGTGTGTGTGCGCCTGTCTGAGAGGCCAGCTGGCACCGGTCTGGTCTGGTCTCTCGTCATTAAACAGGGCATGATCACTACTTGTTTTTCTCAGTGTTGCATCATATGATTCAGGACTAAATCTTCTATTTTGTATACATAAGAGAGTAGAGGTGTTTTTCCACACAGTTATTGTGGCATTTTTGTTTTTTACTTTGTTCTGTGCTGAATCTCTGCCTGTCTTTCTTCTTTGGATGGTGGTATTGCCTGCTTTTGTTGTCATTGTTAATCAGCAAAACACACTTTTTGGGGTCCAGGAATAGTGCAGTGCTGTCTCCTATTTTTCTGTTTCATGGCGGCCAGGCGAGAAAAGGAAGGCATGGAAATAATTAGGAGGGACTGGACTAGTGAAACCTTATTTCATATTTATATTGTACTGGTTTATTACTTTCAAAAAATCAGTCTAACATTGGACTTGTTTGTCCTGGTAGTTACTGCTGTGAGACACAAAGAACTTAATGCAGCCTAAAGAAGAGCTTGATATTCAAAATATTGGTCAGATGCAAAGTATGAGTCAGTCAGACACATAAAGTACACATGTTGCTGAAGTTCTTGTTGAGGACATGACAGCTCGTGGGAGCAGTGTGAACATTTGCAGCTAATGTGTGAAGATTCATGGCTATAGTTAACATTTTTATCCTACAATAATAGAGCTTTAACTTCATTATACTAATGTTGCTTGGTAAACAACAGATGTGATTTGGTTGCAGACTGTTTTCTCATGAGGTTTCCACTGTGCACAGACAGAACAAAACATGCTGTCTCATCTTTTGATTTTTTTTTTGCCCTTTTTTTTATGAACATATCAGGAAAACAATAGGCACCAAATGTTTGAAAACTCATTAATTGTTGCAAACACAAAAACAAGACAAGTAAAACAAGCCGTCTAACCCAACAAAAGGCCTTGAAGGGTGAAAAGAAAGTAAGTTTTGGATATTGATTTGCATCATTACAAAATGCAATCTCTCTATGTGACTGCAGTGTTACATCACTGCTTTCACTTCGCAACCTGTCTGTCCTCAATCATTCAAAGCATCGCTCATTGTGCTGCCGTCCCAAAGCTGTATCGTCTTTTCCTTCACCTGACTTTATTTTCTGTGAAATAACCCCTGACAGCTCCTCATCTGTCTGTTGCTGTACAAAAAAAAAACATTAGTTAATCCACTTCCTTCCTGCCTGCCTGACCTCGCCCTCGTTTGATCTTCATTGGTACGAGCGCTTCATCTCTCAGTTGACTGCAGTGTGTCGATCTGTGCAGCAGCTAGACAACCTGTGCTTTTCCTTTCCACTGAAAACACCGTCTGTGTGCTGCTAGTTTACCCACAATTCCTTATTAGCGATTACATTCTTAGTAACAGTTGGCTGCCTGACCCTGACTTCTTTCAGTGAGCTGCCTACACACACACTCGCTGTCCGTCTTTTTCAGCCTGTCAGTGGATGGACAGACATGCAGGCGTTGGTGTCGACGGGTGTCTGCTTGTCTATTCTTCCTTCATCAACGTATGGAGGAATTTGTTCTGTTGATAAATAAGGAGGAACCTGGGTGTATGTGTTTGTCAGGATTTTTTGTAAATGGTTTAAAAGATGGCAGGTATAGGGTTGATAATCCTGTTGGACATTATCTTAAAAAAATACCTTGACTTTTGTTCAAGCAGAATTCTACTACAGCTGTTGGTGAAGACAACAATGTCAAATGTCACCTAACGACACAGGAGAGAGTCGTTTCTGTCTTCTTCAGACTACTGCTGTGCTCCTGTTGTGCATCCTTGATTATAAATTTGGAGACTGTCATTTAAATACATTGACAGTTTGTAAAAACAGTCATGGTGGAGCAGTGGTTCAAATGTACTGAACAGGAAAACAAACTTTTCTTTTTCTCTTTTTAAGGCCAGAAGTCTTTTACTTGACTTTCTTGTCTGGAGTTGAATCTGTCAGGGAGCTGCTCGCTCCACCTCTAATGGGGCGCAATCAACCAAATTGTTCTGTTCTGTTCAGGTTCAGGTTATTGATTGTTAAGGCTACGGTCCGGGCTGTTGTTGTTGACAGGGTTCACTAATTAAAGTGAAAGAACGGTTTTGTTGAGATGTCATTCACAGCATCAGGCCTGTGCACACGGTATCTCTCGGTGTTGAAGCGTTAGAATAACTTGACGTGTATCTTTTTTCGGTGAGTCAGCGTTACAAATGTCTCTTGAAACTTTTTAAATAGATTTTTCTTGCAGTTTTTTTTCCTGCCAAGAGTCAACTTCCAAGCTTGATGCTTCATCTGTTTTACAACACTGCAGCTGTTGCTGTGAGATTGTTTGATAGTTCTCCCTACATAATTTATCCCCCCCGCCCCCCCAAAGGGCTTCTACCTTCTTCCTTTCTCGCCTTCTTTCCCCTCCAGACTACTTATTTACTAATGATGTGCAGCGAACGCTTACTCTTGTGTTTTCCCTCTGCACCCTCCACCTCCCCTCTTCACCTCGCTCCCCTCTCTCTCCTCGCCTCACCCACGTCTCCTTCATCCTGTTCTCAACCCCTGATTCCACCTCTCCTGACCCCCTCAAGGTGACACCTGAGTGGCTTTAATTGGCCGGTATCAATTAAATTCTGAAAGCGCATGAACTCACAGGGGACGAGTAAGTGGACTTTTGCTCCAGCTAGTTATCTCTGCTTCCTCCTCTCTGTCCTCCTTGGACTCCTGGACCTCAGTTCATCCTGCGACATGGAATTGATGCCTCCCTCTCTGTAGGCAAATCTTCCCTTCATTACACGGCAATCTCTCTTTCTCTGTGTCTCTCTCTTGGCTTCTCTATCGCTCTCTTCCTTATCCATTCCTGCTGCCACTTTTAAATAGTTCCCTGCGGCAGTGGCTGAGCCAGACACGGCCTCCATCATGGGACCAAGAGGAGGCTAATGCCTTTTTAATGAGGCCTCGGCCACAATGTGACACAGTAAAGTGGCAGGAATCGGTGGCTGGTGAGCCCTTGGTCCAGGGTATTTATCACCTAAAATCCTCTGATCCAGTGTACATGGGGAGGGAGGGGGGGATGGACAAAAAGGGGGAGGCAAAAAAAGGTTGAGGAGGGGAAGGAGAAGGTCACCCAAGAAACCAAGGACAGAAAACTTAGAAACTAGAGGTGAAGAGGAAACAGCTAGTACTTGAAAAAAAACTACAGCAGAGAAATGACTTGGTCTTTAAAAGCTGCGTTGCTTCTTTTCTCCATCTTTTCATCAGTGAAGTGGCTCGTACCTGTTTAGTATTTCACTGCAGTTTGACCCCAGAGGCCATAATGTGAAATCATAATAATAACCATAATGCTTCGACAGTAATTAATATTCCTCCATATATATTATAACAGAGCCTGAGAGAAAGGCACTGAGAGTGATTCGCCTCTAGTGAGGGGAACTCACATTATTATAGTCCCACTTCATTCAATATTAATGCCCACTGGGCCCAGTATTCTAATATGAGTTCTTGTGAAATGGCCTTAAGTGGTTGAATAGCAAATAAGAAAGATTAACAACAAAAGAAAACCACCTATTTTATTATTAACGCAGATGATTGAAGGTAATGGGCAGGGCGAAGGCGTGAAATCAAAGAACCTCTGAAGTATGAACCGGTGGAGTCTTCTGAAACTCTATTTCGGCACCACCGGCGTGCCCACTTAGGACTTCAGTGATGATCTATTATTGCTCTTCACCACATGAAACGAGTGTGAAGTCCAGTAAAAACGGGTCCTTGTAGTTACTTCCTTCAATCTGTCCTCAATGCTCCAGTGAGCTAAAGCGGCTTCTTCTTTTCACTCAAACAACTTGATGCTTGTGAAGTTTTTGTCATTATCGCTCATCTTGGTTCCTCTGAGGTGCAGTTCCTCCACAGTCTTTATACTTGTAAAGATTTCGATTTTATTGAACTGGACTTTTGCTGGATGTGATTGATTCTGTGTCTTTGCATTTTGTAATTGCCTCTCCAATGTTTAATTTACAGCGTGATGAAATGCATGAATGTGATGACGTTCAGGGAATAGAAGTTTCAATTTTCATTAGCTGTGTATTTGTAACCCATGTGCGTGACCTTGTTCAGCTTAAAGCTTTTGTAAAACATACAGAAAAAGAATATTTATTTGTGCGACAGCTGCACATTAAATAAATACTCTTTGAATAAATAACAGTTGCCTTCAAAAACAGCAGCAGTCACATTACTGTGTAGGCATGCTTGTGATCACAACCAGTAAATGATTCAGACCAGACATCTTCCAACACAAAAACATGGTTATACTGAATGGCTAAACAGTTCTGAATGTATGTACTCACCATTGTCATCTGAGATGGATACAGAAAAAAAAGACACTGTTAGGACAGGCATAGTTGCTTTGACTTGCTGTCAATTCATTCAAAGGAGTTGAATCAAGGCATCTGGACTTGT
>JAVQJX010099679.1:0-10732 GCA_036025115.1 Ambassis agassizii | reverse complement strand
GTTCAGATAGAGCTGCCTGTGATTACACTCTTGGCCAGTAGGTGGTTTCGTGTGCACCTGAAGCTTCGAGAAATGAACCCTTTCTCGAACCAATTGGCTCAAGAGGTTCAATGCCTCATGAGGCTTCATCTCACCATCACTACCAAACAAGCATGGCTCTCACCTGTGCTGCACCTGTGTGCTGTGCAGAATGAGGCTCCGCCCCCACTAAGTTGTTAAAGGCATACTGCCTCTTTGGAAATAACACAATAATGGAGGAGTTTTAATAGTCTGTTATGATCTCTATTCTGTTATAGACAATTTATGTCAACTTTGATCACCAGTGTTTGCAGCTCTGAATATAAATAGACATTTGTTTAACATTAACTTTGTAGATTTCAGGTACACTGAAGGATTTAGCTCAATGTGTTAATCATACTTGGACATAGCCAAGATGGCGGCAATTAAAAGTGCTTAAAGTGTTTTGACTCTTCTGAGTACATGGCATGGCTGCAGCCTTCACTCATTGTGAAGAAGTGACGCCAAAACATCTTGCTTACTGTTGCTGCCATGTTGGAAAAAACATCTACTAACATAGAGAAGACCTGGAGCTATACTGCAGCCAGCCACCAGGGGGCAACCTAGATGCTTTGGCCTAACTTTTGGGGATCCGTCATGTCATCTATCTTTATATACAGTCTACGGACAGTATATTCAGAAACAACAATTTGCTTTGTGCTATGCTAAAGCTAGAGCTAACAATCAGCTGCAACTCTCACACCATCTCACAGCGCCCTCTAGGTGAACTGCAGCTGGTTTCTGCACAATGGCATGCATACACAAAGTGGATAGGCTGTCCTGTCCTGATTAACCCTTGAATTCTTTGGACTCCTGTTTGAGAATAAAGAGTAAATCCTCCATTTTGGATCAGAGGACCTTATGGCTACAGACTCATTCTGCTTGTGCTGTTGTCTCCAACTTATTTGATTACTCAAATATCTTCATGTCTCTGATGAATTATTTTGTTTTTGCCAGCAGAAGTAGCTTTCCATGCTTATAGCCAGAGCGGACCTGTAAACCTATCACCATCCATTATACATGCCCTTACTCAGGATAATGGCACGAAGCGCAAGAATTTACTGCTATCTGTTAACCTTGGAGCCACCTCCGTTTTGCTAAGTAGTAAAAAAGCTATATGTAGAGAATCCTGACTGTTGGGCAGATGGAGATCCTGTCCTATGTGAGCTTTCTGCATCTATCTGATCAGATGATGTGTTCGCTGACACCACTAAGCAGACACAGGAAGAAGATTTGATGCTTTGAAGTCCCTCATAAAAATATCTGAATGGGATCCAAGATCGACTTGTTCAAGCAGTGGGTAAGAAAAAAGTATTAATAGATCCCATAATTGTTGCTATATAGACAGTATAGCTTTCTGTCTCCATCCACACCCTGCTGCCAAACCTCAGTAAATCTTTTTTCCTCTGAAGGCACCGTCTCTCCAGCTCACCTCCTCATCCCCATTTTTTTTAAAGCATCAGTGTGTATTTTATATCTCAAAGAGCTGAAATCAAATAAAGAGGAAGATGCAGAGTCCAAAGAAAGCAGATTTGGAGGAAGGAATACGAACCAGGTGCAGAGTTTGGAGGGTCTTCACAAGGCGCTCACCACTGAATTTAATCGTCTGGATATATTCCGGCAGAGCCTCGTCTAAGCTGACCTGCTGAACTCTCACATGCTGCCTCTTACGCTCCACTCTCAGAGCACTTATCAGCCCATTTGACATATATTTTGTACAGTAGGATATAATTACTATGGCTGCATACTTGTGAGCGTAATTTAAAATCAATCACATGTTCAGCAGCTGTAAAAGAAACAACGTGCTGTTTCTTGTTTTTAGACGTAATAGCTATCCATCAGTGGAACCGGAGCTGGAAATTACCTTTGGCTTTTTACACATGTGTACCAGTATTCATGCCAACATCCAATTTTCAGGATCTCTAAAATTCTTTTTGTGTGATTTATTGCCTTTATTGTAGCTCACCTGCCTCTGCTAGGAGACCCAACTATCTGCTGACATGAAGCTGAAATCCCTCTAAAACTCCACGAAGCCAACAAATATTAATGCTAAACAGGGAAATGTGTTCACAGCATTAGCTCAGTGACCTGGTCCAGGCCAAAGCAGGATTTTGTCCGGAGGTCGAGTGGATAGAAACTCAGCTGATGTTGGGCAATATCATATGTTCCTCCAGCCATGTGTCATATATGGGGGATGCATTATCAACAAAATGTTTGAAAGAGAGACCCACACAGAGACATGTTTGTATACATGTGTCTTCCCCATGTGTAGGTCAAGCTGTGATTGGTTGAAGGACAGAGCAGAGAGACATTTACTCTAATGTCCACAGACTAACCAGAGGGACCAACCAAGAGGCAACAAATAGCTTTTGCCTCTGCAAACCTGCTCAAATATGATTTAAACATGAAGTTCTGATACCAAACTCTTGTCCCAACCTCACAAGCTGCTGCTGATGGAGCGACAGAAATAAACACAGCTGAAATGAGTTTCTACCAGCAGGAAGAACGCTGCTCTTCCACATGGAGAGGAACAGGTTGAGGTGGCTCAGACATCAGATTCAGATGCACCGAGTTCGCCTCTTTATGAGTTCATTAATCATTTACAGTTCAGTCTCACATTATTCTGATACCCTGTGTTTCAGGATCCAGCATCCAGCTGCAGGACTTGTGCAGCCATATTGGCAGAGAAATAATTCTGGATGTCATTTTATAGATCTTTCCCAAAGCTTCCCTGCTCGTAGAAAAGTGAGTTTTCCCAGCTGCAGATTTAAAGGGCTCAATCCGGCGGGACCGGCAGTAATTGAGCTAAAGCTGCTGTGGCAAACTGTGTGGGCTGGAAGGCGATGCTCAGCAGAGGTGAGCGTATCAGCGGAAAGCCTGGGTGGTACACTAAGAGGGAAGAGGAGTGCTGCTTTAGCATGAATTCCATTAGTTATTGACTCTCTCCTCTCTTGAAGTATCACATGCAGGATAGCATTATCATCCCATGCATAAATAAGAGACTGAAAGCGAGCCCTGAAGAGGCATCTGCTTACATTGGCAGTGACTACGAGACAGAGCTGAGAGGTTCAGCGGAGGGTCAGCCACGATAGCAGCTTTTTGAAAAGCAGACTGAACCTCAGCATCTGTCCAGAGCGCACAATCTTTTCCCCTTTATGCATGATTTCACAGAGACTGAGGGGAAGGGAGAGCTGTTTGGGTTTCTCTGACTCATCAACATGGAGAGGTGGTCGAGTGTCAGTGACACACACACACACACACACACACACACACACACACACACACACACACACACGTTTGACCTGCACACAAACTCATACTGAGACAGGAGACAAAGAAAAGTCTCTGTCATCTTTTTCTTCTCTTTGAATCCTGTCATGTTTTGGTTTTAATTACAGCTGAAGTGCTTCCAATTAAAGACAGAAGACTTTTATTAGATCACTTGTTTGTTTACATTTCTTCTTAACTCCACCATGTTGCAGTCCAAAGTCTCATATGGTCATAAAAAACTGCACCCTGACATGCAGCGCCTCATCAGAGGGAAAAACACAAACAGAGCAAGTCGTTACAGGAAGAGCTGATTCAGGAGCTGAGAAACTGTTTGAATACGACACATGTTGTGTTGTGTCGGATGGCCAAGCAATGACAGCATGACTGATCCAAGGTCTCCCAAGCTGACACAGAATGGAGGGTGGAGCCTGATGGAGGTGACCAGTTAACCTCTTTATGAGGAAACTGAACAAAAGCCGCCTGCTAGCTGTTTCATGAGGACTTTGAGGTCGCTGTTAAACAATTACTGGCTGTTTTTAGAGCAGAATTTCACAAAGAACTTGAGATGTGACACAGAGAAGTTACACGTTTTTACAGTTTCCACTTCCTGTTAAGCAGAGCGGTGTGCTGCGAGATAGTCCTCTGTGAGTGAATGGAGCTAAAACCCGCAGCTTTTCTTTTACTCTTGGATGATACAGTATTGATTATGTATCAGAACTGAATGCTGCTAGCATCCTGCTAATGGCTCTATAGGGCCTCTGCATGCAGAGGATCATATCAGATCATCTCCAGAGCGCCCCCTATGGACAGCAAATTCAGGTAGTGAGACTTCATCAACAATTTTAGTCACAGACATACACCAAGTGAGATCTGCAGACAAATCTGAATATTCTCCAAACCAGTCAGAAGCCTTAATGAAATCAACAGGCAGTGTTCAGCAAACAGGCTTTATGAAACCAAAACAAGGAGCTGAAAGATGCTGAAGTGCTCAGAAGAAGATGTGGTTACAGACATTTAAATAACAAAGAGAGCTCAGTATCCTCAGTAAAGTTTCATTTTTGACATCACTTGTGAAACTTTGAAAAATATTCTGTAACCACCCAAAACAACCCCCTGCACTAATCTATAGGGACACTTCCTGGAAGTCAGCGTGCTTTCCGTCTCCGCAGCTCAGATGGAAATCACAATTAAGTCATTTTTTTGGCATTTTAATGGCCCAATGACATCAACAGTGACCAAAGAAAACATTCGAAGCCGAGAGAAGTTATGGCTTATTATTGTAACCTTCCACGCCTGAGACTGGAAATTATAAATTGGAATTAGATGAATTGGAGTGTGTAATAAAAACCAAACTAAAAACCACAAGAGAACAAAAGATGTCTTAAAGTCAAATGGCAGGGCGAACCTCCGGCCAGACGTGTTGAAAGAGTGTGGGAGAAGACAGCGCTGGGTGTTGAGGTTTGTAACCCCGAGGCTGCACAGAGGGAAAGCTGCTCTTCAGGTTGCGTGGGAATGCCATCTTTAAAGCTCATTATAATCACTGCCTACTGGCCAAAGAGAGCCAGTTCTGACCAGATTCACTCTGTCTGAGCGTCCTGTAAGGGTTAAAACAGAGAGCTCAGATACTGTTTCCATTCGTGGAGATCTAGAAACGATGTTTCAGAAGACGCTGGGAAAGAAACCATGATCCAACCTGATCCTGTTTCTGTATTGAAAAGTGACTTCATAACCCGAAGCAGACACACAAAGAGCCCGCAGGCCCACGCATCAATCTGAAGCTGCTTCACATGTGAAAAAAACAGCCAACGAGAGGAGGGGCGAGAATCCGATTTGTTTTTGATGATGATGATCATGACTTAAAATTTCACATTACTATGTCCATAAGACTGATATACTTTGAGATTATAAAACAACGTTATTAAAAAGTTGACACATTTGCTTTTTTACTTAAAAAAATGATGATACTGTATCTGACCTCATAAAGCTTACAGGGAGGTGTAAGTGGACACGTTTATTATTAAAATAAAAGTCTATTTTCTGAGATTAAAAGCACACATTTACAAGAAAATGAATGCATTGTTTACTCATTGGGGAGTCTGGAAAAAAATGAAAAAAATATATGTATAATCTGGCCTAAAAGCTGTAAGGAAAAACTCTTCATGAGGGAAAAATGTGTATAATTATTGACATATAGGCGACATAAAAGAAGTT
Organism: Ambassis agassizii; assembly: GCA_036025115.1. Classification (NCBI taxonomy): domain Eukaryota; kingdom Metazoa; phylum Chordata; class Actinopteri; family Ambassidae; genus Ambassis; species Ambassis agassizii. The sequence continues at coordinate 5,194 of JAVQJX010099679.1, read as the reverse complement.
GAATATTAGTTTTCTTTTAAATGTAAGGCTTTGATGTAAAAAAATACTATTTTGGTGTTGAAATAATTTTAAAAAAATGTAAAATTGTTTTAATAATCTCACTCCAGCTCTTACATGAGGCCCTATGACACCATTTCCTCTCACTGAATCTACATTAACTGGCGGCTAACATGATGACGAGCAGGATGTGGGTCCATCTGAGACGCTGCATCGACAGTTTTCTGATCATTTCTCATGTTTCCAAATAAAAACAGATGTGGACGCTGCACACAAAGCAAATATTTACCCACCAGTTTTAATTAGCGCGGCAATTTAACTATGAAATTAAGCATCTCCATCATAACTCTAATGCAGAAGCCCTGTGCACACAAAACAGGCCGAAAATGATGTAAAAATAGAAACAATGTGGAAGCAATTTATGCTAATTAGTCTTTTATTTATGGTCCAATAATTGGGTGCATTTGAATTGTTGATGATGTTTTTTTCTCCCTGTGTTCCCCCGTCGCCCTCCTTCTGAGAGAAGATCAAAGCCCATGCACTTGAATAGATGTTAATGGTGCATGGCTGTCGTCTCAGTCCGGACTGGATGAGATCTCTCCAGTGAAAGAAAAACAGCCAATTTAGGTCTACGTGGACACAATTAGCACAATTTATGTGCGCCTTTCACGACAGCACTCCCCCATTTAACCCAGAGAGAGGAGCTCAGCATTCACTATGATTTTCATAACCTTTACCTCCATCTTTCTCTGCATCTGAGGACTGTAGATCAAACTGCCAGACTTTTGAATCGAACCTGAAGCAAAGTTTTAAAAAAATCAGTCGCGCTGCTGATGAACTGTGTGATAAATGCTGGCACGTTAAATACGACATGCAACTCAAAATATCCCAAAGCCCACCCACAGAAGCAAAGAACAAGGACGCAGATCTATTTTTGTGTGTGTGTGTGTGTGTGTGCTCCATAGCCTGAGGCCTCGCTTCTACAGTCCCTCCTGAATGTGAATGTGGTGCAGGCCAGACTGAGCAGAGGAAACAAGGTGCATTATGTAGGTGGGAGGTAACCGCGCCATTGAGAGACAATTAGCATGAAGCCCAGACCGCGGAGGCTGCCGAGAGCGGGCCTGACAGAATGAAAAGATTAAGACTTGAGAAAAGATAGCAGGGCATGGGAAAATCCACAGAGAACCGGAGCGACTGAAGTAGCCAATGAGCAGAGGAGGGACAATGAGCCTGTGAGCATTCGGGGGACATTTCTGTGCTCCTATCAGCTGCCAAGTGAGCGCACATTCCTCCATACGTAAGAAGTGCCATTGGTTTGTACGTGACTTTTGTTTTCTTCTAGCCTGTCAGGAAAGGCCATTCACTCCTCCAACAGGTGTTAAAGCTAAATGGCTGTCATTTCGTACCAATGAGGAGCCCTGACGGCTTTAATGAGCCGAGAGGGGCTTTTCACATGTTGCTGCATTTTCCCTCTGGAATTCCATTTTGGCGGGGCAGATACATTCGATCTGTATAGTTGTGTAGTATAATAACGGGGCGCAGCTCCATTGAAAGGCTGCCAAATCCCAAACCAGCCAGCGCAGCCAGGTTTTAAATTTAGGAAACAGATTATCCGCGCTGGCTATGCTGACTGTGACATTTAGCTTTTGCTGTTTCCTACAGACATCATAACTAATAACCATCCAAAGCACAAAGGTCGGGAGGAGCACCGACAGATGTTTACTGTATTCATACACCTGTGTGTGCGTGTGTGTGTGTGTTCACACTCCCACAGCAGGCAGAAACACTCGGGTTTCATAAACATCACAGCAGCAGGCTGCAGAGGAAACATGATGATGATCTTCAGAAAGCCAGAGCTGTAATTTTCCCTTTCAGATGAAAAATGTCATTTAAACAGTAATTTCCTCATCCAGATGACACAGAGGAATAAATTTAAGAATTAAAAAAAAAGTTTTTCTTTGTAAAATCATAAATGAATGAGAAAAATCAGATTTACGAGAAGAATACTGAGAAAGTCTGCAGTACATTTCATGAATAAAAAAAATTATTATTAAAAAAAATCTGAACACTCCTCCAGATTAAAGTCATAATTTAAATGAAGATTTACAAGAATATGATGCTCTACAGCACGTAAATTTCATCGTGTGTCTGTGCAATTTCTTTGGCTAATATTCACAGAAATGTTGCAGTTCCTCCAGTGGACACATGAGGGCTGTAACTTTCTTGTTAAAATGTCCAACTTTACAGCACAAATAACGTGTGTACAGTCCAATATATGGACAAAAGCCAAATATTAGTGTGTTAAGTGTGTTTTTGTTCAGTGTGAAAGGGGCTTACTGCAACCAAATCAATCTATTCTACTTCAATAATCCGTTTTAATCTAATCTAGGCCACAGATCTACAAATTAACACTAAGAACCAGGAGAGGAAGATGAAAGTAAAGAAAGTTTCATCAGACAGTGAACACACACTGAAAGGTGCTCACGCTGATGTTTGTTTACAGTAAGAATTCCAGCTCACAGCTGCTGCTGCTCGTCTCTGATCCACAATTTCAATTCATCTTTATCATCCCTGCAGGAGAATCCTCCATGTATTAAAGCATGTAATACAAATACAGCAGGAGGAAGTCATAAATCCACCTGCTCATTATCCATAAACCTGCACTCACATATGCAGATCCCGAGTGGCTGTTTTTTTGTTGTTTAGTTGAAGTTACCTTTGGATAAATTACCTGCCTACTGTTTTTTTTTTCACTGATGTGATGGTTTTGAAGCTCCTTGTGGTGGTTCTGACACCTCGGAGCCTCAAGTGGTCACTCTGGTAATTGCAGTTTTTGGCACTTAAAGGTGTACACACCTACTTCACATCATTCCCCTTTATTAGTTGCCTGGATGAGAATCTGGCGGCTCCTGCCGTCACCATCTTGGCAGCACCTGACCCTGCCTAACTTCTGGTTAATCCAAATATGGGCAAAGCAGGAGTCAGCCTCAAGTTGATGTGCACACATTCAGTGGTCGGAGGTCACACGTGCTAATGACAAAATGTCTCACAAGATCACTGCTGTCAAGAGGGTCAAAGGTCAACTGTAAAGGTCAGCAAGTTCAAACAACTGCGAGGCGGTAATTCCAGTTATTTACAGTGTGTGTGACAGGACAGCTGAAATGTTTTCATATAATCTAAATCTGAGGTGAGCTATCCCTGTTCTACACTGCTAGAACAAATAAACCGTTTCTTGCTGATGGTTTTGTGATTGTGGTTTGGACGGAGCAGCGGTTCATCACTGATGTTTGTTTTGCTGAATTAAGAGCTTGGCGGCAGACGCAGCATTGTTTTTTACTGCGCTTTTCTTCCACTCAGCACAATGAGAGAGAGAGAAAAGCTACTGTCCTGACCTAACCTGTGACACACACACACATGTAAAAAAATGTTTTTAGTTTCACTTCCTGTTGAAAGAATGCTGATTTAAGTCTTAGAAATCCAATTAAATCTTGCACTTCCTCAATCAACAGGCATTCATAATAAAGATAAGCTTCACTGTAATGAGCGTTGGATGCAATAATGGTGCATTTAAGAACATAATTGGCTCAAATGAAGCTTCAGACTTTGTAAAAGGGCAATTTCAGCCTTTTAAGCTCTCCATTAAAGTGCAGCAGAGGCTGTTAGCTGCGGCTAAAGCAGCAGTAAACATTTAGATAGCCGGTCTACCCACAGCACTGAGCCGCAGGGAGGCTTCTGTATGCTGTGTGCTGGTCGTGGGCTTTTTGGCCCTGCCTGTGTGATTTGCTTGTTGACCATCATTTATGCGCTGTCATAGAGTGGAAGCCACAGAACATGACTGATTGGTCGCAGACCCCCTCGCACTCCTGGAGCCGCGGTGCTGCTGAACCAAGTGTGATTAAAGAACTGCAGCCGCACACTTTAAAAACTCCCGAGCAGGGCTAAATCAAAAATGTCCGCCCTCGCTGACCTGGCCAGCGACGTGTCAAGGCTTCACTGCTGCACGAGAACTGGAGCCGTTTCCAAGGAAACGATAATAATAACAATCTTTGTTTTTCCAAACAAAAGCGTGCAGAAGAACAGAAAGAAACCACACGCCAGAACCAATAAATAACAGAAATGATTGGGACAAGATGATAAATGCTACAATTCGGAGCCAGTTAAGCATTCAGACAGTTTTCTGGATTCATATCAGAAACTACAACAAATGTGAATTTGGTAAAAGTTAAGCAAAGTTTTGAAACGTGTTTCTATAAGATTATGGAAAAGTTGGGGCTCCATACAGGCTGCATTTAATAATCAGTTTTCACACTGTGTGGTGAAGACGGAGCTGAGCCGGAGTGATGGTGGCTGGACTCTGTAAGGTGAGGAGCTCGGTGCGGTCACTTTCCCCAGACAGACTCAGGACCTGGTGGGATTATACCTCCCTGCTGGCTGGAGAAGAGGTGCCTTCTCCTGTCTCCATCACCTGACCCTGCATATGAAAATGGATACATGGATACTACACATTCATTTTAATAGGAAAAAGTGCACGACTGAAATGTGATCCAGACATTCAGCCACACTAAAAAACAGAAACAGTTTTCTGCTGTAAACCTACTACTACCAGAAGAGGGAGATCAAAGCTCCATTCGGTGGCTTTAAAGCAGGGATGGGCAACATATTCCTCAAAGGGTTGCTGTGGCTGCAGGTTTTTGTTCCAACCAACCAAGAGCACACTTTTCAACCAATCAGCTGTCTGAAGACTGAGATCAGTTGATTGAATTAGTCAAATCTGGTGCTGCTGCTCGGCCCTTTGTGGAATAGTTTGGTGAACTCTGAACTTTGTGTAATCACAGTTTGTTCTTCTGTTGGCAGCCACATTATGGAACATTTGGAGGGAGTGATAGATAAACCAGAGAAAGACATGAGTCCACAGGAGCTGCAGCTGCATTATTTCAAGATGCACGATTATGATGGGAACAACCTGCTGGATGGTCTGGAGCTCGCCACAGCCATCACACATGTACACAGAGAGGTAGGTGCACAGGGAAACTTTGCATTATGTCCAAATTCATGCTAAGTAATCGTGTTGTTTCAGTGGCGGTCCTACATCGAATTACTCCCAGGGCGAGATCCTCTCCGAGCGGGGGGGGGGGGGGGGGGGGGGGGGGGGGGGGGGGGGGGGGGGGGGGGGGGGGGGGGGGGGGGGGGGGGGGGG
>JAVQJX010099664.1:0-10662 GCA_036025115.1 Ambassis agassizii | reverse complement strand
TAAGTCCAGAAATCTGCAGTTAGTCATAAGACTAACTGAAGATGAGTGCTAGTTTTACTTCAAGTGAAAGTAAATTCTTGATTGTCAGAAGGAAATTGGGGAATCTTTCAAGTATCACTAAAAGAAGAAGAAAATCTTAGTCTCTTGTCTTTCGTTCTCGTCTGTTGCTAATGTAGTCCAAAACTAGGACATTACTGGGGACAGCTCCAGCATCCAGGGACTGTACCTGGAAAACAGGGGCATCTGGTCACACTAACTTGTATGCGGTGCTATACAGAGTGTAGTTAAGTTAGGTTGTTAACGCACTCCAGCTAAGCTGCTGAGCTTTCTGTTCAACAGGTTTGGTGTGCGAGCAGATGCTGAGGGTACTTTGTGACATCAATGCGTCAATGAAAGAAATTCATAATAACACATCAGCTAGTGTAAATATACTGAAATATGTGGCTGAGATGGATGATTGGATTTCATACACATATTCCCGAAACTACATAAATCAGCTCAATCAGAGGTAGTTGAGAAAAGTCGCTCAGAGACACAAGTTGTATGACGAAGCACTTTGTGAAAATAGTTCAGTGCCTGGCATTTACTGCTGCGGGCTCCAGCATCTGTGGGATTTATTAATAGAGCAGGAGACGTAAACTCAGTCACAGTGATGGGTCACTGTTTACTTCTAACACATTTTTAGAATCATGGCCATAACTGTAATTCTACCATTACCTAGGATAAACTATGAGGAGAAATAATCTTCATTGTATAACAGGATGCACTTGTGTTTTGTTTTGATTGAAGTCCCTGTTTTCTTTCTCTCCAGACTCCATGGTTATGGAACACTAAGGAGTGCTGGTACAACTACCCTTACCAGGTAAAACTCTGCACAACAGCAGTGTCATCAGTAACGGGAATGATTGACCTTTCTCAAATATTTATTCTAACCATCTTGCTTTGTGTGTGTGTGTTTTTGCAGCCACTGACTGTGGACATCCATTATTACTATATACTGGAGCTGTCCTTCTACTTGTCTTTACTCTTCTCCCAATTTACAGACATCAGGAGGAAGGTAAGAACTTTCTGATGTTGTGTTTATGTCACTGTAAGCAGCAAAAGAAAAAGACTTTGAATCAGACCCTGAGTCTGCTTGCTTGAAAAAAATCTCTTTTCTCAGACGTGTGCAACAAAACTGCAAGAGCAAACAGGATTAACACGTTTCCATACGTCGTAGATGGCATTCAAACTTGAACACAAAAGGTTTCTCAGTAATCCCTGACTGTGTCAGATGGTTATATTTATTTTGAGGTTTATTTATATGAATAAGTATATCTGACTTACACTTAGTATGGAGGCGTGATAATAATTGTGAAGACATTTTCACAGAGGGAAAGGGACAGGTCATACCCCACCCCTCCTTGTTATTTAATGTTATGAGCTACTGTAGAAACATGGTGGAATATTGTGTGCCATTAACTATATAACAATAATGAGATTTTGATTATTGCTAACATGCGCTGTGCACACTGTGTTCTCAACATGGCTTTAGAGGTCCAGCTTGTTCAATGTTTGTAAGAACTGAAGATCATTATTAAAGTTCATACAAACATTCTTCATGGTCGCCAGTCAGCTTCATCCCATTTCATCTTTGTTTTGTTTTGTTTTTTGTTTTGTTTTTAACAGAAATACAGACACTTTTGGTTCATCATGCATTAATTTGCATGTCTTTCAGCCATGATCTTACTCCTGCCTCCAGTCCATCCCTCAGCCTCTATACTGTCTACAGACACACCCCACTCAGTGCACTCACAGCAGCCCCCACAATGCCATGCTGTGTATGCCTTCACTCTGTCATCTCTTTGTTGACCGTTGGCATGTTGTCTGTTTTTGTTTCTCCTTTCAGTTTTTTCATGCACAGCACTACACTGAGGAGGTCCTCTGCATCCCCTGCCAATTCCAGTATGTTCCCCCCTGCACACTCTTGCCTTGCTTTCATTCTATATCTGCATCTTTACTGTTCCTTCTCATCCTCCCATCACTCGCTCGCCATTTTGGACTGGTTCTGGTTTCTTTTGAGCTGCTAGCCTGAGACAATAAGACATGGTGTAATTCTTCCACATGCTTCATGTCTGCATCCTTAGTCAACAGAATCTTGTCAGTACTATCCCAAACCTCATGCCAAGACAGAACCACAGCTTATATATTTACAGTGGATATTTAGCCAAAGCAGTTTCTTCAGCCTGGTCTCACTTTTAACTTGAATGTAATTCATCCCTTACTGGATTATTTTACAGTGTAGCACTGAATGCTCTCTGCTTTAAAGTATTTTGTGATCGCTCTAATACAGTTTGGCGAGGAGTAAACACAGGTCTTTAGTTTGTATGAGTTTTTTTCTCCCTGTGGTCATGTGACATTTTGCTTGGCGAATGTGTTCGCAGGACTTTCTGATCATGTTCCTGCACCACGTAGCAACAATCTCCCTCATCATATTTTCCTACGTGAACAACATGGCACGAGTGGGAACCCTGGTCATGTGTCTCCACGATGCAGCTGACGTGCTGATAGAGGTGAGAGTCGGGGGTGGAATTAAATGCTGTAGATGGAGAGATGAGAGAGTGTGTGGGGGTGGGGTCTGTGTATTATAAACATTATGTCATAATGTCCATGTATATAAAGGCTGATATACAGTGTGTTTCATGTCTGATGGTGTAGTTAGATGTGGGTCTTTTTAAACACACAGAGTAGGGGTGTGCCATGTTGTATCATATAAATGTTATCACAATATTTACGCTGTGTGTATGACGCATTTAGCAACAACTTCCAACTGTCCAAAATGACTAATTAAATGTCATTTCATACTGTGTACAATGTAAATAATGCAGTCTCAAATGGCACTGATAAAAAAATATTGTCATAAATATCAAATATTGCAAACGTTGATATAATTTGGAGGCTATATCACACCACAGCTAACACAGAGCCTAAATGAGAGAGTCCAAAAGTGATTGAACATGTTTCTAAATGTTTTCTGGGCAACTTTGTATTAGAACAAAAAAAAGAACAAAAGAAACCCAGAACAAAGTCTCCTGTTCGAGCATTACAGCTGCTGCATCACAACTCATTGGACCAAGTCTTTTTATTCAGGAAGACAAGAAAAACATGTGGTCAGTGTAACCAAAGAGCACCTCGGGGTGAATAATAGTCAGTTACCCGATCTCAGGATCAGATACATGATCTGTGCATCTCAGCTTTTACAGTAAGCAGGAGCTGAATGTGGCTGCAGTGAAGGACAAGTGTCTGGGTTAAAGACGTGCCTTTAACTGCAATGTTTCCCATAAAATGTTAAACATATAAGGGTTATGTTTGACTTAATCATCAGTACTATGTGTTAAACGGGCTTTATCTCCCACACAGCTCTTTCAGCACTGATGACAAGAATCATAACCAAGATTTTAATGTAATATCCATTATTTTATGTCGGATTAAATGGCCTGAAACACAGAGCCTCAAGAACAAAGTGTTCCAAACACTTATTTAGTCTTTTAGTCCTCCCAATAATGCAGTAAACAAAAGCTTTTTCATTCTTGAATGAAGAGAGATATTCTTAGCAGTGTTGTTTATATTATTTTTTTTTTTATTCAGGCTGCCAAAATGGCCAACTATGCCAAATGTCAGATACTGTGCAACCTCCTGTTTGCAATGTTTGCAATTCTCTTCATAAGTTCCAGGCTGGGAGTTTACCCCATCTGGTAAGTGTTACTCACTTTCCTGTGCATCATATTTGTATCATCCTTATGACAGCTGACATCAGTGATGTGTTCATACAGGACAGAGCTAACAGGACGTTACTTTAAAAACCTGTGCAGCAGATGCCTTTGTTCTGTGCAATTTATCCCTGAAAATGCCACAAAGATCTTCTTTTTTTTTTCTCCCTACATCAGTTTGCAGTTCAGACACATCTATGTGAATTTTGTTGCTAAGTAATAGTTACTATGGATACAACAGCTTTAACCTCTCAAAGAAAACCAAACAATTCAGCAAATGAAAAGCAGACCATTACCATTACTGCTGTATCATCAGTGACAACAATGTCTGTGAGCGATGTGATTGTTAAAGCATCAAAGAGGGTTTACACTCATCAAGAGCTCTCCTCATTTGGTGCTTCTATTCATTACTTCAAGTTCTGTAACAGGCAGGTCTAGTTAATTTTTACACCTTATAGTGGTAAGCTGCAAATGGCAATTAAAATGGAGCATTCTGAAGGATATTTGTAGAGTGTAAATCTGTTTTAATCCTTCAAAGTATGCAGTCATCAGCAGTTTTATTATCACACCTTTCACAAGTGAAGGAAGATCGTTTATTTTGTGATTCAGGCAGCTGCAGTTTTCTGTTTTTCCTCTGAGATACCATCAATTCTTCATCGGCACAAAAACACTATTGTGAGATTCCAGTTTGTGGTCTTTGATAATTAGTTCTGCAGAAAGCATTTTCAGAAACTGTTTGGATAAAACATATTTAAGCTCTTTGTTTCTAAGCTGATATGATGATCCTGCACTGGATTTTAGTCACCGTTGGTAAAGTTGTCATTACTGTAAAGCTGTTGCCATGGCTTCAGGATGTGGTGGATGATTCACAGAGAGCCATGTGTGAAAAAAAGGGTCCAGGGATAAATTTAACACAGATCCTTGAAATTTTGATCATATGAAATCAGGTGATACATTCGTTTAGATTCATTGTTGTATATACTATACTGACCTAAAAACGAAATGTTATTGCAAAGACATCATTAAATTCCATGTTGCATAAAGAGCTGGAGACAGTGCTTTGATTTTTTTTTTTTTTTCTGAAGAAGTATGTCAAGTTAATTATCTCCCTCCCCCTCTGTTGCTATGGAAGGATTTTAAATACCACTTTGTTCGAGAGTTGGGAGATTGTAGGCCCCTACCCCTCCTGGTGGGTCTTCAACCTGCTTCTGATCCTGCTGCAGCTTCTCCACTCCTTCTGGTCCTACCTCATAGTGAAGACAGCATGCAGAGCCATCTCCAAAGGAAAGGTGAGACACTACACATCCTGCAGAATCCTTCCACTTATATATGTGATTCATGGTAGGGTGTTGTGCCACTCTGAAGTGCTTTTTACATTTGACTTTCTCTTTTCCATCAAGGTGGGGAAATGGAATCCGTTACATGTAAGTATAGTCTTAAACCACCAATTTGTCCTAAATACTTCTAATAGTACATTTTATGTGGTGTTTGTGTAGATTCCATGCTGTGTGATGTAGGGTAGGTGTTGCTATCAGGGGACAGATGTGAGCGTCTGTGTGCATACATACATACAGAGACATTCATTTTATTGTTTATGTAAATAGCGACAAACAAATTAGTCTTTTCTACGTATATACCATTAGTCTTTTCTATATACTTTTACATATGTTTATGTCAGTAAAATATAGCAAATGTGCAAATAATAATAAAGACGTGTTACCAAAAAAAGAAAATGATTCCAGTTTTAAGAAACTGCAGTCAATCAGGAAAGAAATAATATCATCTTCCAAGGTCTATTTTCATATAGATTTCATGGCTCTTACAGCTTGCTGCCTGAATGACAGAACACCTTCCTTTTTGACACACATTTGTAACGTCGTCATGCACGGCTGCCACAGATAATAACACAGATTTTTTGGGGGGTTTTTTTGACGACACATTATTTTTAAATGAGACGACTTTCATCTCCATCCGTCCCTTTTTATTTCTGCAGGTGTCTAAAGACGACCACAGCGACATCGAGTCCAGCTCTGATGAGGATGACAGCCCACCCCCCAATCAGAAACATCACAACAGCGCCACCAACGGGACCAACAAAAATCACGGTGGAACTAACGGATACCTGACAGGAGCAGCTCCGTATCCTGATGAACACTGAATAAGCTGATATCACACCAGTGGAGCCATGCTACAGACACCATCCATTAATCTTTGTGTGTGTGTGTTGGAGTGTATGGTGGAGACATGAACAACATTGCCTGTCTGGAGGTTCTTGTTAGTTTTATGTGAATGCAGTTTTGTTGATACTTTACTTATTTCCTTGCGCGGTTTCTTCTCTTCATCTAAATATTTGCATCAAACTGCACTCTGTGAGATATCAAAGCACTCCATCCAGTACAACCCACTTTGTTTAGCCAGTGAAGGAAAGCATTTCACTTCATGGTGTAAGCATGCTACTTTAACATATGGCATACTGGGGGTGTATTTTCTCCTTTGTTTGTGTCTCTCTATGTTATTTATTTTTTATAAATGCGTCCAGTCATACATTGACCCTACGCTGACGTCAATGTTAAAGATAAAAAACAAAAACGTTTTTCCTCACGCATCATGAGTATTAGCAAAATGCTGAAGACTTGGGTTTACTTTCAAAGCTATACCCCCAAAGATTTGGTTTGTCTTCACTCACAGACTTATGGTAATGTGAAATTTACTCACATTTTTAAAACATCCTCCACTCAAGCTGTATATGAGATGTCAGATAACAGTATTATGTGTGCGTGCATCAGACATGGCTAGATGCTGTATTCCCTTATTGAAGCATTTTGTTAAGTATTCTGGTACATTTCTGGTATAAGCATTACAATAAAGGCCATTTGTCCTCTTATGAGGCCGACAAGAGTTGTTTGAATTATTCAATAAAAAAAAGTGTATGGGTGTGCTGAATTAGAGTAGTAAGTGTGTAAAAGGTGCACAGAGCCTCAGAGTGCTCTGCATTGTCCTCAGAAATACACACACATTCAAATCGAATACAGCTTCTATTAGCAACATGGAAGAGTTCCTGAATATATTGAATAATCTGTGCAAGACACCCTTTATAAAAGTGTTGGACCACTTACCTGAACCATTGTTTTATGCTCTCTATTAACTCAGCTTCAGAATAAAATGGATGGCCAGTGGAATGGAATGGTTAATGGAGACCGCTGCAGATAAAAAGAAAGAAAATTCAGTGTCTTGAGGACGACGAAGGGCCTGTATAGAGGGTAGATAAGAGATGAATCGCACAGACAGTATGACGTGTGTCTAGATAGTGTCAAATCAATGATGTTTAACATCCTTCTTATATAAAAGTATATACTGTGTGCAGGTGCAATTGTTAATTGTGCCTCACCTGACTGACAGCAGGGGCACTGAGGAGGTGGGGCTATAGCCACAAACGTTTCTCCTTCAGATAAGGACCTGCTCAGATTTAACCAAGGAGCAAACCAGCCCAGGGTTTGGTGGTTCATAAAGCATTAGTCAATCTTTTACAGCTTTTTTTTTTCAACTCTTTCTAAAAAGGTAACGTATTAGTATGTGCTGCACAGTTGGTACACTTTGCTTTAAGATTCTTTCTGATACGTCACATTTTTGTCTTCAATATTTGGTGTTTATATGTGTATCTTTTTTGTCACAGCTGTCACGGACTAGCTTCCAAAGCACCTTGATTTAACACTTTTTCTCCGGTCACTGGAATTTTCCTTTGTGTAACACACAGACAAAAGCTCAGGTGATTTCCGCATGAGCAACTCTGGGAGGAGAGTGGTCAAAGTTCCAGGGCCAAAGTCAACAGACAGCCACAATCTTAAGATGAAGGACCTAATCAGCACCTGCTCTGTGAGTATTTCTCTTTTTCTTATAAATATGAGGGCAGTGTTTATTTTCAAAACACACTGTTGTAGCCTGAAGCAATGGTTTGTAACGTGCATTTTGTTGAACAGGCTTATCTTCACTGTTCTTTGTTGTCTCACAGTATAACCAGCTCTATCAAAATGTGAAGCGGTATTCAAAAAATGGGGAGTATTTCTGCAAAGAGCTTATGACAGTTTTTCAACAAAGGTCAGTTCCGTGGGGTTGGAAAACATTTGACTGGCTGCAGAAGCTTCTTTTGACTCAAGCTGCTATCTTTCCCTGTTTCAGGGCTGAACTTGAACTCAACTATGCTAAGGGCCTACAAAAACTTGCTGGCAAACTGATCCGGGTTTCCAAAGGAATGTCAAATAAGTAAGACTGAATTTGGTCTGTTTTGTGTTTTACCTCTTTACCTCTTCCTGGGTACTGATGTGATGTACAGACACACATGTATCACGGAAAATAACATGTATGCAACCAGTAAGTTAGATGTGATCAAAACACAGACAGGTGTCAGGCCAATTAGTCCACAGCTCTAACCTTTTCATGTCGGCTCCCCACTCAGCTCTACCTACGGTGCCTGGTGTCATGTGTCGGATGAGATGTACTCAAGAGCAGACGCCCACAGGTACTCTCAATCTGAGTTCACCTCGTGACTGAGCCAGATTAAACAACTGTTGGGGACATTTGGGTGTTAAACGTGGCGTGTGATGGTGTCATTTCAGATCATTAGGAAATGCATTTCAGCAAGAAGCAATTCTGGAAATACGACAAATCCTAGAGGAGCATAACAAGAGGAAGAGGCCTGTGTGTTCTTTCTTTCTGTATGTAAATACCACTCTGTTCTAGCCTCCAGTTATATTCTAACGTGCATGTTTGTGTTTTGATAGCTTGATAATGCTGTGGAACGAACTGGAAAACTCGTTACTGCCAACTGGAGTGAACAACTTAAGGTGAACAAATCAAATGAAGGACAACGTGTTCTATGCAGAGTTTTGAAGGAGCCACACAGCAGTTTACATGGCTGCTCCATAATGCATTGTTAATGGTCCTATAGGCTTTAATAATACATTGTGTTGTGTTAGAAGCAGTTTAAAGTGAGATGAACTGCACTGAAGTATTATAATAGTGTAAATTTTATCCATTTTTGATGACATGTTATAAACACTGTCATTAAAATCTTATGCCCATTATAACTGCTCTCCTGACTGAAGGCACTGAACGTTCACATGACTTTAAAACCTTTTATGATTTGTCACAAGTCACTGTGATGTTTGACCTCATGAAACATTATGGTCACATCCATCATATCCCCGTGTTGATTTCTTGTGTTTCCTACAACAGATAAAGAAGAAATTAGTTGGACTAACCAGAGAACATGAGGCTCTGTTCAACTTTGTTGAAAACAACAAACACATCTGCACAGAAAAAGAAAAACAAAAGGTGCATCTACCAGAAAATGTGGTAAAATATCAGCTGGAAAAGCTTGGTCGATGTTTTTGTTTTGTTTTTTAACTCCCTGTTCTTGTCTGCAGATGCTTAATAGGCTGACTAAGTCTGCAGAAATTCAGGCACGGGTGGATGAGGAGTATTTTAATGTGAACATGGAGGGTCATCAGATGAGACTCAAATGGGAAAACACATTGAAGAACTGCTACCAGGTGAGGAGAGCTGCTTTCACTTTGTGAGCATGTAGCCGTTCCTCTTATGTTTTTTTACACTGAGTGAGTGATGAGGTGTGTACTTTGAACACCAAACTCAGTCATCTCATGATGTTCTGGTGGTTCCACACTTTGTGTTTTTCAGATCGTACAGGAGCTGGAGAAACAGCGCATTGAGGTGCTGTGCAACATTCTGAATCGATACAACCTCCACATGTCCAGTTTTGTGCAGACTCTCCAACATGTAAGACATGCATGCATACCTCCATCCTGCTCAAGTGCACAATGAATCAGCTCAAGGATACATATGCAACCTTCTGGCTCCTTGCAGGGCCAAAGACAGATAGAACAGGCGATCCAAAGGGTGGACTTGGATAAAGACGTACAAGCTGTGGTAGAAGAAAACAGCATCATAGCCGAAGAGAACAAAGCAGAGTTTCTGATGGCTGATTATTTTGTAAGGCATTCCCTTTGTCTCACAGTCTATCGTTACATTTTCAAGTTCTTCTCTGCAGGCTACAGACTCATTCAGTGACTCACCCATTCAAAGACAAACCCAGTCAACTCTGCAGAGGGCATCTTTTTGATGAAGAGTGTGTACACTGTAGATACCAAAATACACTCATCATGAATCCCGCTGCACTGTGCTCTACAGTATATTTACTGTTACACTTCATTTTTTGTTTAATTAATTAATTTTATGTTAAGGATTAATAGTAAGACTACCATCAGTACATGCAACATTCCTGGAATTACTACACACATGACCCAGTATCTTCAATATACACTGTATACAATCATGGCTGTGATGTAATTTGATTTGATTTGTGCCGTCTCCAGGAGGAGGACAGCAAATCACTGATGGCCAAAGACCGAAGAAGAGACGCCATCAAGCTCAAGCTCCAGCGTCTGGAGGACAGCATTGTAAAAACAAAGAAAGACTGTGAAGGCATGTTGTATTAAACATCTTATCTGAAAAAAAAATATTATACAGCACACAAATTAGGCCATTCATTTTGTTTCTCAGGTAATCTCATTTCTAGGTCTTGTTGCAGGAATTGAAAAACTAATAAAGATGTACTCTGAAAATCCATCTTTTTCAAACCAGAAGAACCTTGAAGAAACTGAGCAGCAACTTGACGAGGTAAAGAGTATATGCTGAGAGGCCTTTATACTCATCAGAATGTAGCCATGTACACTAATGTCATTTGTTACCTGCAGAGCACTCTAAAACTGGATCTCCTTGAGGCTACTTACTACAAACTGTCCATGACACTGTCTGAATTAGAAGGGAAGCCAAAGTCATTTCACAGATTTAGTGACAGCATTGTGAAATGGAAAGATAAGGTAAGACAAGTGTTTAA
>JAVQJX010099629.1:0-11401 GCA_036025115.1 Ambassis agassizii | reverse complement strand
ACACACACACACACACACACACACACACACACACACACACACACACACACACACACACACACACACCCTCAGTCTTCCCAGGTGAATTAGCATTTCATCAGAGTTTCTGCATGTTAAATCGTCGTTTGCATTGGACTGCGTTTCTCCTTTCAGAAACAATCACAGCGAGGACATGATGATCTTAAGTCACAAAAAGTCAAAGTTAAAAGTTTTTTATGCTCATAAAAAAGCACAGCTTTGTGCTAGCTTTCAAAGATGCTCAGCAGCTTGTTGTGTCTCTTCTTTGATCTGATTGCTCGACGACAAACGGTCCATCCAATCAGCTTCTAAGGACTCTTTTTTTGTAGCACAGGTTAGCTTAGCCTTCTGGGACAGCTTAGTTATGTGGTTTGCACTGCAGAAGCCTTTGTGTGTTTTTTGTTTAATTCCGTGTGGGTTTTTTTGAATGCTGACACGAGATGAGCACCGCCTCAAAAATGAGCACAACAACCCATTTGAATCAGTGGGAAAAGGACTCAGCCGTCTGGAACCAGAATAGATGAGCTAAATGGTTGGTTGGTTCGCTTTCTGTCTAATGTCCCACCTCAACAATCGTCGTCTCCAGGAGGAACAAATGCACAAAACAAGAGTGTTTTTATAAGGAAACAGAGCCCTTAGACTGATAAAAGTGAATTTATGGCCTTAAACACTCTGTTTAAACAGCACTGAGGCTCTTTAAACAGTCTTAAAAACATTTTAAGACTTCTCTCACAGCCTGCAAACACCCTGATGAAGAAAACACAAGAGGAGAGAGGGGTTGGAAAATCATTGTTTCTTGTTGCACAATGAAGGAAAATAAAAGAAGGGAGAAAAGGCAGAACCCTGACAGGAAAAGCAGCCGCAGCAGAAGAGCGGCGGTTTAATTCAAAATGATGACAGCGAATGATTCAAGAGATCAAAATGATCCAGCAGATTAAAAATCAGGCCTGTGGCAAATATGAGGCAGAAAAAAAAATCTTAGAAAGTAGTTTCATTATCTGACTCAATCCCTCCTGAAGCTTTTGGAAAATGTTTGAATAGTTAAAAGGAAGAAGTACATCCTTGTTCATGCACACACACACACACAGAATAATTTCATTCTTCCATTAAATCCTCACAGATGCACCCAAATACCAAAAATCTGAATGAGGAGGAAGAAACACACACACACACACACACACACACCTGATAAAAAAAACGACACACTCATTTGCCACGTACCATAGCCTCACCATACACACACAGACACACACAATGTAACCAAAACCTGAAACAGTGAGTACGCACACACACATGCAGAAACCCTGCACTGACAGACAGACAGTGTGTGTTTGTAATTATCACCATGTTTGTCTATGCTCATTACATAGTGTGTGTGTGTGTGTGTGTGTGTGTGTGTGTGTGTGTGTGTGTGAATCAGAGCAGTGGGTTTAAAGGTAAACATACAGACGCATTCCTTTGTTGTTTAGGAGTGAGAGAAAGATTTGAGGTGAATCCTTTGTAAGACCCCGGGGTTTCTACCAATTGCAAAGCAATATGACAAGCTACATATACCCAGGAGGCTCTGTCGCTACCCATTTGTCAACAAAGCATTTTCTGCCTCAAACACACAATGAAGCTTTTTCACCAAAGTTCCCCTAGGTGTGCATTTCTGTGTGCTTTGCATATTTCTGTATAAACCAAGGCTAAACACAACTTCAGTGCTTTTTTGACTTATGGAAAGAAAAAAAAAAGACTGTTGACTTACAAACAAACAGAATTTCTGCTGTGAGTGCATCCACAGAGAGATGAGGAAGTCTTTTTGCATGAATATCTGTGAGAGAAAGTTCACTTCCTGTCTCTTCTCAGCCTCTTAGGATGCACTGTCACACCTGCGCCCTGGTGACCAGCTCGGGTCACCTCATCGGAGGAGGCCGGGGTGAAGAGATCGACCGAGCCCAGTGCGTCATACGCATGAACGACGCCCCCACCGCCGGAGGTTACGCCCGTGATGTCGGCCGACGCACCTCTTTGCGCGTCATCGCTCACTCCAGCATGCAGCGAGTCCTGAGGAGCCGCCACGAGCTGCTCAATGCCAGCCAGGACACCGTGTTCGTCTTCTGGGGCCCCAGCAACTACATGAGACGTGACGGGAAGGGCCTGGTGTACAATAACCTGAGGCTGATGAACCAGGTGCTGCCAAAGCTCAAAGTATACATCATCTCCTGGCAGAAGATGTTGCAGTTTGACGAGCTCTTCAAGAAGGAGACGGGCAAAGACAGGTGAGAGCAGAATCATAAGGAATGCACATAGACGAGGAGGGAAGGGGCTCTCATTCACCCATGAAGTACATGAATAACATCATGGAAATGTCTGAGCCTCCTCTAGTGTAAGGAACGTTCTTAATTATTTGTGCAAATGAATAAATGACTTCTTTAACCTCTGCAAAAACAGAGAATCCAACAAACATTTCATCCAAATGAATCCGATTCCAGTTTTACTGCACATTTTGTATTAGACCTCACACTGTGGTTGTCACAAAGCCTCGCAGTACGTGACACATTGTCATGTGCCACGGTCACTGCTGCATATATAAAGCACAACTAGAGCCAGGTTGCCAAAAGACCGCCATGACAGGTGAGACATAACATCATGACTTGGTTTCCACAGTAACAGCTTCTACAATAGACCCCTCCCTCTCCCCTTTTAAACGAAGTGAATTGTGTTGTGCCACTTCCACCACAGGAATCTATCAGGCACTGTTTACCTCAAAGAGAAATGGCTTCATATGTTTGCGCAGAGACAACAAAACGGTTGGGTTCAAGGACGTCCACACAGAGGTCTGATGATTCAATTTAGAGATCCCTTTAAACTAATCTAAGTTTATTTCATTAGACAATTATCAGCCCTAAAATTACAGATATGACATATTGTTTTTTTTGGGACAAGCTTGCAAATAAACTTTAGAGATCATTAAAACGTGAGTGAAGCCTCAGAATTACCTGTAATTATTGTAAAGGTTTGCAGAGGGAGCTAATGTAACAGACTGACATCCAAAGAAAACACTGCTTTGAGTTTCTGCAACACTTTAAAGGACTCGGCTTTAATGAGTCCAAACTGAACTCTCAGTCTAGCAGCTATTAATGCTTAATGAAAGCCTGACACAACACACAGAGACACACAGAGCCTTTGTCTGTGGTGTCAGAGATTGAATCCAACTTCATCTTAAGATGGATGTTGGGGGAAATTACTAAGGAGGGGATTTGTTGGATGGCTCAGACATCCGTCCTTCGTGTTAAATGTTGTTATCGTTCATATTTTCTGTCTTTTGTCGATAGTCTGTGTGGCATGGATACAGGAAGAAATAAAGGTTTAGTTCACATTTTTCTGAGATACCTTCATGGAATACTGATATTTTAACTAATTTGTGGAAATGATTTTCTTTAAGAGAACCTGTAAAAGCAGCATTCATGCCAGAGTTTCTGGGTAATCAACTGTGTGATCGGCAACCCTGCAAGCTTGTAATTGTAATTATGGGTTGTGCCATTTCAGCAAAGGTAATTAGGATGGTGTGGGACGACGCCACATTCACCCATTTTAATAACAGCAGCAGAGGAGCGATGGAAAACAGGTGTCCCTCTGTGTTAAATTGCCAAGCTAGAATGATCCTTAGCTGGTGATTAAAAGCAAATTAGCTTCTGAAATAACTTTTTTTTTTAACTGGTGTTTTATATTCTCCTTGTGTGTTATTGTATTCGTTAACAGCTCTGTAGTGGTTTCCGCCGGACACATTTAGGTGAGTTGTGTAGTTTGAGATCATTCAGCTGTCAAAACGATCACGCTTAACAGCACAAACTGGTTTTTAAAAAATTCTTAGCAGGCTGAAAAGAAATACACTGTGTCCTGACTTATGTGAAAGGTCAAACAGAGGAGCCACAGCAGGCCTCATGAATCCAAACCAGAAGCAGATACCTGAACCAGTGTTTGTCTCCACAGTTTAAAGAAAAGCTCCCTGCTAAATGAGAAGAATGAAACACATTTACTAAAAAACTCCTACATACAGCTGTAAGACTGTAAGAGTAACCTTTAAAGGCCACACACACACACACACACACACACACACACACACACACACCCACACACACACACCCACATGTTTTCAGTTATTTTGGCTCACAGGACTGCAGCTCAGGTTGAAAGTGGTCAAACCAGCGGTGGGACACATGAAATGTCACCGAACCCTTTAATCATAAAAAGGATAATTTGTCTCACAAACAACAAAGTGCGTTTCCATCCATATGCACATTTTTGATTTGCAATAAAAGAAAAGAAAATGCAACACAGCTAAACAGAAGAAAATGGGATTAAGTTCACACGGATAGACTCGTGGAGTCAACACTGTAGACCCAACAGACAGTAAATACATGTTGAAGCTCAGTGCGGCCTAAGTCGGTCATTTTAACATGAGGGTCTGTGAGGATTGACTCACCTTTGAAGTCAACCTCAAGTGGCCATTTGATGAACACTAAAGGCTGATTTATGCTTCTATGCAGTGTACCTCTTATAGTCGTCTTTGGCAACAAAGAGCCCAGCGTGTTGACTTAATATGCACGGCAAAAAATGGTGACATTTAAGCATCAAAACCACTTGGTTAGATGAAGAAAGACATTGTGGTTCCACTCAAAATGGACATACTCACAACATTAATGCTGCAAAAAACCTCTGTAACATCAAAACAATAACAGCGAGATGAGCATACAAACAGACAAATCTCACTCAAATTCTCTGCTATTTCCTTTGTTACCTCAAATGAAACAAACAAATGTTAGCTTTGGTTTTGATATGTTTTTTTTTTTAATTACATGTGAGTTCATTGTGTTTGCTTGCACTCCTCAGCTAAATCAAACAAAAGTGTGGAATGTTTATCAGATAAGAGCAGTGGATGGAAACAAGGCTCTCTGTGGCTGACATTCACAAATTCCAGTTCACACCCGCCTGAAAACAGGAACAAAAGATATGCAGTCAGTTGTGTAGGTGGACAAAAGAGGTGTGAAGGGAAAAGAGGGATGCAGATTTTAGTGTATGTGTGTGTATATTGTTGCTATTTTTAGTGGCAGAAATGTAAAAAAAAAAAACTACAGACCTGACTGAATCTTAGCTGCAGCTAGAGGAAACACAGACATAAATTATAAACATGAAGAACGCAAGGATTAATTTTCACACCTGATGAGGGGATGATGTGGGGGAAAAAAGTGACACAGAGACACATAAAGTGCTTTGGAAATTAAGTAGATACAGATGGGACTGGAGAAAGTGAAGAGGATTAAATTAGTAATCAACTCCAAGCAGCCTGTAATCACAGCAGAGTGTCAGGTCGAAGGTGTGCAGGGTAAAACTTGCACAATTTCTGCAGTGAAAAAGCAAAAAAACCCGAACATTTGTTACTCTAACATGCATCAGCCATGTCCTGAGCAGCACATCCTGACATGATGATGTGCAACAGGTGTTCCACTTTGAACTAATTACACTTAATCATGTAATCTACACCTCAGCACTTCCATGGTAACGTTATGATAATAATGAAGACGCAACAAGAACATTAGGCTCATTTTTAATTAGAGCTAAAAAAAAAAAAAACTTAAGACACAAAGATCAACGCACAGTTACACTTCTCATTAAAAGAGTACTTTTGCTAGATTTACAATACCAAACCGTGTAAACATGAGGAGCAGCAGTGCGCCCCTTCACAGGGATAAATCTGTCATCCCACTCACAGCTTGCCTCTAGTCTCTTTAAAGACAACCATTGAAGCTAAGAGCTTGACATTTCACACCACATTATTCATCAGCATGTTCATAAACAAGGAAATGTGGAAGGCTTCTTAAGTGAGATTAGCCACATGCCTTCTGACTAAGACTTGCATGCATCCACCGCAGATTGCTTCATGACAAAATGCTGTGCTTTGACCTCAGAAAGTTTTCTAATTTGCAAAAGGAGTGTGTGTGTGTGTGTGTGTGTGTGTGTGTGTGTGTGTGTGTGTGTGTGAAAAGGATACTGGTGTGCATGATGATGATGATCAGGTGTCAGTAAGACAAATTTTATTCCCTCAAAATAGGTGACATCATTCTCATTTTTCCACGAATTCCCATAGACCCTGAAGGCATCACTCAGGTGTATGCTTTAAACTAGGCAATAATTGTGTTTTTTTTCCTTCACTACCTAGCCAGGTAATTTGTGTCCATTTGTGGTTGTGAGTCTGAGCAGGAAGTGTTAATTTGTTGTGTACAGATAATGGCAGCTCTGTGAGGTCAAAAGTTGCGAGGAAAAAGGTGTGTGCTTTATGTTTTTACAGCTGAGCCATCTCGATTAGAGCTGCTGGTGGAAACATCTGATAGGTGGGAGGAGGAGGAAGGTACCACTCTGTTAACACATCCTCTCTGCCCACGTCTGTGTCTGCTGCTGTTTCTAAACAGAGGACAGTAAAAAGAGCAATTGATGAGAATATCGGTGTCCTCCGTCACTTCCTGTCTGTCTGGCAGCACTTCATGTGCCGTTTTTGCTCGTCCTGTCAAAAGGAAAAACAAAAGAAAACGTCACACTTCTGCTTTCCATCTTTAATGTGACTCTGTGCCATGCTGTCTCAGCTCGATGCCAGGTTAGAAAGCAGAGCCGAGCAGTTGGCCTGCTGTGTTTTGCATGCTCTCAAGCTGCTGAACTATTTCCTTTTTCCTTTTTCGCTTGATTTGCTGCTGAGCACACGCCGAAGTTCATCTCATGTTTCAGAACAGCGGCGTTAAGTGCTCTCTGGACCAAATGACTCTTCTTGATGGTAACGACGAGCCTGTATCCATTGTTACCGTCTCATCGCTGTCATCGGTGGCAACCAGCTGCATCCCGGTTGCCATGGAGACACACTTGTATGCACAGAGCTGTTAGTACAGATTATTCTCATCAGCCATCACTACAAAAGTGGGTAAAATGTGATGGAGATTTGTTAAGATTAAGTGCAGTTCCTCAAGTGGCCACTTGGGGCTGTAAAAGTGAATCCATCTCTGTAGGCCTCCATGTTGAAAAGCAGTACATTTCTTCATGCATTTTAAAGTCTCACTGGGGGCGCCCTGGAGATGAATGGATATCATCTCTTTTTCATCATCTCATTAGCGCCCTCTAGGTGAATTGCAGATGCAAACGAATGGATTGATAGCACTTCTGATATTTGGATTAACCAGGAGTTAGGTGGAGTAAACTGCTGCCAAGATGGTGACAGTCAGAGTCTTCACATGTTGGATGATTTGCCTTTGTTTTTTTGTGTTCTCCTGCTGTATGAATCTGCATTTTAGCTGTCGCACTTTGTCGTCCTTGACCGAGTTGCTTGATTATCTTCCTTCTTGCTGTAGTGTCTTAACTTTTCTGTGGCTTCAAACAAGCAGCCACCTTGTGGTTGTCTTCTGTCAGTGCTGTCACACTTTGAGCTGACACTCTGACCCTGGACTTCACTAATAAACACAACAGCCATCAGCAGCTCTGCCGTGGCTGCTTCACCCCCGTCAGGCTCATTATCTTTAAGTGAAATGGGAAACTTACAGCAGCAGTGATTCACCGTTTGCCCAGATTGGAGGTTGTTATTTTGTTAGCACGGTCAAAGGGCTGATTTTTTTTTTTTTTTTTTATTTCGGAGACAGCCTGTGGTCTGTGGCCGTGTTTAGCATACAGACAATGCTGCCATACAAGGCTTGGTTAAAAAGCAGCTTTCTGTGGCAGCCTTGTGCCAAAATGGAGTCTAACCATGAGGGGCCAAAACCAACATGATAGAGACACAAACAGAAGCAGACGACACTCTGGACTTCTGTCACTCTCCTTCTTGAACACTTATCTCCTACTACACACTGCTAGCTTTGTATTTAAAGGGTCAGTTCACCAAATATCTCTCTGGTTATCCCTCCTGAGGTATCCTGAGTGAAGACATGACCGGAAGTCATGTCTTCACTGCTGCAGATATGTGCTGCACATCATTGTGTTTACTGCGGTGGAGCTGCAGAACTCGGTGTAGTCCTGACATGTTTATGTGAAAAGCAGCTTATTTAAGGGTAAGTTGCAGCCGTAACTGTTGCTTGTAACACTGCTGATTGTAGCCGTGAGGCTGAACTGTATCAAGATCAGATTATTTCTACAAAAGGCATCTTTATGCTTTTCAGTACGAATAGTCCCAAAGACACGCGACTGCCCCCCCCCCCCTTTTTTTTTGTCTTTTATTGGTACGAGCCGAAGCTCCTTCTGCTGAGACCAGTTTGTTTTTGAGCAGGATGGGTTCAGAGGCAGCGCTGAATAAATACCTTCTCGTCCATGTCACAGTGTGATGCATCTTCATGCCCCCCGCCCCCTCCCCCACCTAATACAGTTAATGTGAAATTCTGGACTGAATTTCAACTGTAATTTTATTTACAGAATGAATGAATGTACTGTACCTTTTGTGAACACCCATCCATCCATCCATCCATCTTCAGCCTTCAGGTCATGGGTGCAGCAGAGTAACCTAGGGGAAACCTTAGGGAGACTGATCCCAGACCAGCCTCCTGTAGCAAAGGTTTGACCTGGGGCCTCCTCCCTGTTAGACCTGCTTAGAACACCTTCTTACCAGAAGAGCACCCAGGGTTCGTCCTGACCTGATGCTTGAACCAGCTCTCCTAGGTGGTGTCAAAGTGGAGGAGCAGTGACTCTACACTGATCTCCTCCTGGAGAAAGTGACGTTTAGGATGGATGATTTTTTTGCTGTTAAACACTGGATCAGAACATCTTTCTCCTTCTTTCAGCCCCACCTGCCTCGGCACCATTGATTCTGTCCACTCACCTTTTTAAACCTTCCTATCAAACACGACATCCACTCTGAATAAAAGAGACACTCCAGTCTGTAGTCTGGAGCTTTTTATGATGTCAGAAAATGCTAGCTTTGCTACTATCTGCTGATAGCTCAGCATTATCACATTTGTTGCTGCAAGTTTAATTACCCAATTAAATAAGTTAATGTCAATGGAACAAGGTGCAAAAATATGAGAATAGACCTGCAGATGTCTAAAAAGTTTGTGTGGGCAGCACCATACGAGCACCATACATCCTGCCAGGTCAGACATGGTAGCATTTCTGTCTGTATTAACAGACTGCTGAGGACCTTTGCAGACTGCTGGTCAGCCTGGACAGAGACTTTAATGACGGAGAGGCTGTCCGCATGCAGGAGTAGAAGAGTTTGAGAATGTGAGGACAAAAGTTTGCAGAAGGAACTGAGAATGGAGATCCTGGAAGCTTCTGACAGCTGTCTGGTGTTCCTACCAGCAGACATCTCCACTGTGAACACAACGTCAGCTCTACCTTTGATTTAACAGCTCACCGCCTTGTTGTTGTGCATATGAGTCCATTAGTTGCTGTGTGGTGCTTGTTTGAAGGCTGACCTCACTGAGCTCCTCCAGACTAATGGCCCCACTGCTGCTGACTTTCACCCCGTCTCATGCATGAGGTGCACGTAGCCTTGTAACCTGCAGTATTTCAGGTCTTATATTCTCCTGGATGTTTTGGCACAGCACTGAGACTGCATATTCATTGTTGATTAAGCCCGTCTGATGGAGGACATTTTAGTCTCCTCCTGGATATTGTGTCTGCTGTAATAAGCTGTGAAAGTCTTCTCATGTCCCATGCAAAACGTATAGAATCAAATCATGACTGCTACAGTACAACAAAAGCTTTCCTCTCAAATAATCGATTTAAAATCTCCGTTTTGAGGGGAAAAGCGTTTTTGCCTCACTCTGAGCGTGCTCTTCCAGCTGGACAGCCCTGTGAGTAAGGGCTCATATTTGCTCTGCTCTCATGCTTTGTCATTTGCAGAATACTTGGTGCCATTTGCATTAGAATAGGCTGCAGACACCTGCTGGCTCAGGACATATTATTGAACTGTTGACCTCTGGGTTTCCCAGTTTTCCACATAGTTGCATCACTACAAGAAACTCAGCATGTGGACATCCTGAGCCGAACAGTTTGGAAAATGCTCTGTGATTTTCTTTTTGGATGCATCATGATTGCACATAAAGTGTCTGACTGAGGCCTCATATGACACAAGCTGAGCAGGTTTTTGAGTGCATCTAATTTGAGATGGGAACACATTAAAGCAGCATTTGATTTTTATTTTCGATTGCAGATCTGTTCCTGTTTTTCTCTCTTAACTTCCTTAAAACAATGTTTAGCTTTCAATTGTCAGTTAGACTTAAAACACACAGAGAGAGGCTGTGTGAGAGCAGTGGTGCCTGGCTGTTCATGAGAGTGTCCAAAGCCCTCTGAGAGAACTCTGTTTGTGTGCTAGCTGGGAGAGCTGAGGAGTCCCTGCAGGCGCTGGCTGTATTAGCACTGAGACGTCTGTAATTACACAGATAACGTTAGCAAACCGTCCCCACATCAGAAGAGCTTTGTGGATGATGTACGCTGTTTTTCCGGTTGTCAGGGTGGTTGGTTTGATACCCATCACTGAGTTCAGGACATAAAAATTAACCACAAGTTGTTAAGTTTACTGAACAACACCCTATTGGACCCGCGCTGCTCCTTTAGTAACCAGAAGTTTCAGCACACTTGTTGCCTGGATACTGTATGTTATGAAACACTGAGCAGGAAAAAAAAAACACCTTTTTCATAAGTGGCGTTATGAAGTTGTGAAACAGCACGTCGTGTTTGTGAAGAGGACGGCCGTCTGTACACTTTAACCTGAAACTGTTTTGGAACAAGCCTGTGTGTGTGTTAGTCGCTGCACCCTGAGACCTACAGCAGTAATGATACAATCTCTGTCTGCGTCTGTGGTCCCCCCCCCACCCGCTGCTGCTGTGTCATCACACTGGAACTGATCAGGCCATAACAGGGCCGGCCCGGCGTGCTGTACCATTACAGGGTTAGCAGCCGCCCTTCATGCCGTTGGCCTCACAATAATTTGTTTAATCATTTTCTAACCAGTGAAGGGACACAAAGATCCCCTCTCTGTGTGCACAAATCCCTGTTAAGGTTTTAATGGCATAAAACAGAGGTTATGTGCAGGTTATGTCTGAGTTTAATTTAAGAAGCTTTTTGATTCAGTTCAACATGTCAGAATTCAATCTGTCTGTAAAATCCTCCTAATATGCGACAGAGACTCTGGAATAATGTTCATATAACAAACTGAACTCACCAACAACAACAGTACAGACAAAATATTCACATTAAAACAAATCACCGCCGTCTACAAATCACTGCATTCAGTAGAATCTCAGCTGCAGGTTGACAGTTTACGACTGAGCTACGATGGTGGAGGCGACGAAACCTAAAAGAGCTCCAATCACACAAAGATAAAGATGGAGGCAGAGCGAGGGTCTATAGAGGAGATGAACTCAATGATGAG
>JAVQJX010099620.1:0-13643 GCA_036025115.1 Ambassis agassizii | reverse complement strand
AGGACTGCATTGTAACTTCATAAAGTCATGAATGCACCAACATGCTTTTAGCTGCATGAACTTGCCTTCTTTATGTAACACAAACAAACCCAAAAGCTTACACGCTGTATGGCAGTCACTGCTCAGAGAGGAAATGAAACTTGCTGCCTGAGGAAATCTAAACAAAGAGCAGTGTGACAGAGGTTTCTGCCATATCAGTGAATTAAAGCCTAAAACATAGATCCAGGAAACACAGAACTGATAACAATCAGGAGGTGTTTCAGGATCTATACTGCTACACCTCATTTTAGAGGACGGATCAATGAGAGAGTGTGAGCAGCAAGAAAGCAAAGAGAGCCCAGGTTTAAATCCATACAGAGGGCACGTAACTCACACAGAAGGTTATTAAAAAGACAAATTAATGTTCGTCTAATGGATGTCAAATATAAAATGTATTTACATGTAATGTAAAAATGTATTTACATGTAATGTAAATACATTTTATTTGACCTAATAATATTTATATTAATAATAATAATATTTGACCTTGTTGCATTTTGGTGGGTAATAATTGATCATGATATAAAGTCAGTCTGACCCTAACAGTGAATAAAAGAAGATGAATTTCAACATAAAGCCGTGTAAACACATTCTAAATAATCACTATTAAACCAGTAGCATTAAACAGGTTCATTGCTTTATAGTGTTTACCACGTTTAACCAGCAGGAGGCGACAAAGAGCCTCCTGCTGGTTCCGGTCTGCAGTAAAGAAGACGCTTTATTGTTACGTAATCAAACGGCGACAGAGGATTCAACACCGCACGAGGATGTGTCTCTTTACCTTATAATATTTTAACATTTCATCATAAATCGAACATAGAGGATCTATTTGAGCCTGAGAGGGTTAAAAAAGCGGACATGGGTGACTTTTCGTGTCTGGGTTTGTCAGACTGGCTGGTTAAACAGTGTAAACAGCTGGGAATCAACAAAGCTACTCCCGTCCAGGAGAACTGCGTGCCAGCTATTCTAGCAGGTAAAGACAGGATGTGTAAAATGTTTGGTTTAAAAAAAAAACATGTCAGCTGAATGTTTAAACTGTCTGACTGACCGGACTTGAAGTTTGTGATTTTTTTGGGGTGGACCTTCTGGTTAGATCGTTGGGAATCGGTGATGTTTTTGTGTTTTGTTCACACAGGTCGGGACTGTATGGGCTGTGCTAAAACCGGAAGTGGGAAGACTGCAGCGTTTGTGCTGCCAGTGCTGCAGAAACTGTCAGAAGAGCCATATGGGATCTTCTGCCTGGTGCTCACTCCTACCAGGTTAGTGCAGTGTGAACTGTGGTTTCTGGCCCTTCAGAATAAAAGCACCGCAGTAATTTCTAGATATTTAAAAATCTTATATAACCTATATTTTCTGGTCATGATGCTGTACATGTGATGTCACACACAGGGAGCTGGCCTATCAGATTGCAGAGCAGTTCAGAGTCCTTGGAAAGCCTCTGGGTCTGAAAGAGTGCATTATCGTGGGTGGAATGGGTAACTATGTGCATCACTTCATGCAGCTTTTATTTCTGTTCATTCAGCATAAACCTCATGGATAATAACTCCAGTGAAGTGAAAGTCTTTAAATGTCGTCCTCGTCTAATAAACATCACTGTTATCTTCTTAGCTGTGTTCATTCTGTCTGATGTCTCTGCTGCTCTGTTGTGGACAGACATGGTGACTCAGGCTCTAGAGTTGACCAACCAACCACACGTTGTCGTAGCAACACCAGGCCGACTGGCCGATCACATCCGCAGCTCCAACACCTTCAGCATGAGCAGGATCAAGTTCCTGGTGAGTTCAGGAAGTAGCACAAGAGAATGATTAACAAAGATCTGTTTGGTTATGTTAGGACTCAGTGGGACAAAGTCAGTTTTTGAATCACAAGTCAATGTTTGCAAACAAAAATATAAATACATCCAAAATTGACAAGTGTGTGTTTAAAACATCACTTTTTTTGAACACGTTCATTTTGCCCTTATCAGATTTTGGACGAGGCAGACAGACTTCTGGAGCAGGGTTGTGCCGACTTCACCAAAGATCTGGAGGTGATTCTGAGTACTTTACCAGCAAAGCGCCAGACGCTGCTGTTCAGCGCCACACTGACAGACACCCTGCAGGAGCTGAAGAGCATCGCCATGAACAAACCCTTCTTCTGGGAGAGCCAATCAGAGTGAGCGACTGCTGCTTTCTGCTTGTATATACCATAAACCTGTGGCGAGTCAAAGCCTAAAACATTTCAAATCAAATTGATTTATTTGTCAGAACACGTACTGTGGACCTACTGGACCAGAGATACATCCTGACTCCAGAGAAGGTGAAGGACGCCTACCTGGTCCACCTGATCCAGACGTTTACTGACGAACACGACGACTGGTCCATCATCATCTTCACCAACACGTGCAAGTAAGACGTCCACAAGACGACAAGAAGAACACATTAACTGTCCAGAGTCGTCTGTTAAAAAGACATGAAGAAGGCAGACAGGCCATCTCAGTGTTATTTGTATTTGTCAACTTTAAGAATAACGCTACTTTAATGTGTGAATAATAGGACAAAAATGAGCTCATTAAACACAGTCTTTGTTTCTCTAATTATTTGGTGTGATTCTTTTCTAGGAACTGCCAGATTCTCACCATGATGCTGCGAGAGTTCAACTTTCCGACCATCTCCCTGCACTCCATGATGAAACAGGTTGGACTTATAACTTCCTGATCACTGAGAAAGACCTACATCAGTGTTCATTCATTAACAGGGACCTGCTGAAGGGCATCTGAGGTTCAGCTGGTTTGAATGACAGCTGAATGAGAGAGAGTATTCAGATTTTGGTTTTTTTTTTGTGCCTGTTATCAGTCCTGAAAGCTCCTCAGTTAGTTTCAGCCGGATGTGGGAATTACATTTGTCTCATTAAAGGAACAAAGACAGAAAGCCTGGTGATAATATGGAAACCACGAGGGATTAAGGTGGATTAAACCAGATGAATGAGCCGCCTTTATAAATGACAGCTCCTTTTTATATTCTCCAGAGACAACGGTTTGCAAACCTCGCCAAGTTCAAGGCCAGCGTCTACAAAATCCTGATGGCGACAGATGTAGCTGCCAGGTAAGAAAAGTCTCACA
Organism: Ambassis agassizii; assembly: GCA_036025115.1. Lineage (NCBI taxonomy): Eukaryota > Metazoa > Chordata > Actinopteri > Ambassidae > Ambassis > Ambassis agassizii. Next base: position 10,504 of record JAVQJX010099620.1, on the reverse strand, counting down.
GTGCTGCAGTGTGTCTGCCCTGTTATCAATAAATTCATCCATTTCTTATTAAAGCTTTTCTGTCCTCTTTCTGTTACAGGGGTTTGGATATTCCAACTGTCCAGGTTGTCATTAACCACAACACCCCGGGCCTTCCTAAGATCTACATCCACAGAGTCGGGCGCACAGCGAGAGCAGGTGCTGCTTTATTTTCCTGGTTAAGACTTGTTTTTTTTTTCAAATTGATAAAAAAAGACTACATGATATTTTCTTCTTCTACAGGCAGGAACGGAGTGTCCATCACACTGGTGACGCAGTATGACATCCATCTGGTTCACTCCATTGAAGAAAATACCCGTAAGTCACATCAGGAGCTTCTGCTCATTTGACCTGTAGCAGCGACGGATGAACAGTTTTACAACTATTAGACAGAAATAACCAGGCAGACTGCAGGTCATTAGTAAAGACTGTTAATGTGTGGTTTAATAAGACAAACCGTTCTGTCCTGCAGAGACGAAGCTGAAGGAATACCCTGTGGAGGAGAAAGAAGTCCTCAAGATCCTCACTCAGGTCAACGTGACGAGGCGGGAGTGTGAAATAGTACGACTGTGTCCTCTCTTCGTGCATGTGATGTTTTCACAGTGTGTGGCATTGACTCACTTCCTCTTTCCTCTGTGTGTCTGTAGAAACTGGAGTCGACAGACTTTGATGAGAAAAAGGAGATCAACAAGAGGAAACAGCTGATCCTGGAGGGGAAGGCAAGCACACCTTCTTTAACATTAATTAAATTAAGTGGAATAAAATTCAGTCCGATTAAAAGGTTTCCAACTTCAATCAGTGAAAAGTGTCTAAAAAAAACCCCTGTATTCGCTGTAATTTTTGTGAAGGTGTGACACTGCACCCGTTTCATGCTGATGATTTGTGGTCCTTCCTCTGTTTCAGGATCCAGATCTGGAGGCCAAGAGAAAGGCTGAACTGGAGAAGATCAGGAGCCAGAAGAAAAAGTTCAAACAGAAAATCCAGGAGAGCATCGAGAGACAGAAACGTGGACAGCTCAAGAAGAACCAGATGAAAAGAAAACCAAACAAAAAGAAAAAAGCAGAGCAGGCAACAGCATGAGAACCACCTTATATACTGTGTATATATATATAAAACAATTTTTCTGTACAATATCTGTAATAAATAATAAAATTCACACAATAAAAACAGCTCAGATTGACAGCTTTATTGATTCAGTTTAACAGTAATTATCAACCATCTTATGATGAAACGCCACTGCAAAGAAGACTCATTGTTTCAGATGTATTTACATCACATTGAGATCTCTAGTCCATCAATTTAATCTCAACAGCTAATCTACAACTGAATCACTTCTTGATGATCGTGTTGCAACTGACTGGCTCAAAAGATGGAAAAACATCCAAGGAATAATAATAATAACGGCAGCAGGTTTATTTTAAAGCTATAACATGTTAGAAGTTCAGTGGAACAGGGTCGATATGTTAAAATAAATCATAGCTCAAATGAGTCGCACAAAGTCAACAAAAACAGAACTAAGTCAACTAAACATGGCGACGTCTACTTGCCACATGATTGTCTGCAGAAGCCGGTGAGAAACGTAACGGTGGACTACATTCTGTGTTCACAAAGTTTCCTGGAAGAGTTACAAAACTGTGATCCAGCAGTCTGAGGAGAAGATACAAAACGAGGAAAGGAAATGGTCTCATTCCTGTAGTCAGCTACAAAAGAAAAAAAAAAATACACAAAGTGGCCAAATAACACCCAACTGAACAATATATAACCACACACAGTAAATCATGGGACAAAAAAACTCAAGGTTCTGGTTCTCACAGCTCCCCAGGAAAAGAGAGAAACTCTACAAGGAATATATAATGCAGGCAAAACAGCTTTGCACAAATCAAACGTCCACAGAAGAAAAAAAACTCTGCCAGCCTCTGATTTTACTCCACAGAGAAGGAAGGTGGCTTTTTTGTTTTACATGAGCCCATCCTTTATACAACCCAGCTGCTGAACTCCCTGACCTCGTCATTACCTGGCCTGATTTTAGTCAAATTAAACAATAAAAATAAATCCAGTCCTTTTCCTGTGGGGTTCTTGAGCCCTCTGGTGTCTGGAAGGATTTTGTATGCTGGTAGTCTGAGTTGAACTACATTCACGCTTGTGCTGCAGCTGTTTATATGAAGGTGATTAGTTATAGGCACTGATTTCTGGTTTCTCATACACTTTTAATTACATGTCCTTACCATCATTAGTACTGACAGCGTTTCAGCTGCGAGTGACTGTAATTTAGTGTGTGACAAAACATTCTGGTCCTCACGGGAACCACAGGTCTTTCAGATTGAGTTAAATTTCTCAATTATCTCTAGATTCATGTGGGTGGGAAATATGACCATTAGCCTGCGAAAAAAACTACTGGTTTTACAATTATGTCTCGCGTGGTCGTTAGTTTGGACTGAAAAGTCCAAAAAGACATTTCTCCCTCTCGATTTCTGACCTTGGCATCGAATTGTTTCCTTTTCTTCCTCAGCCACCTTCCTTTTCTACTTCTTACAGGTGGTGTGTTGATTGCCAAAATCGCCTGTGAGCCTCAACGTCCTCCTTACCCCGTCTAAGTTTCCTTCATGTCAAGCAGGGATTTGTGTGGCGAGTGTACACAATCCCCCTGAGGAATCACTCAGGTGCAAAGCATTCAAGCGTTTGCCAATCTAAGCGTACAGAGTGTTTTTTTTTTTGTTTTTTTTAAAAGACATCTGGGGTGAAGCACAGCCAGACATCAGCAACCCCTGTTTTCAAAAGGTTAAAGGAAGGAGAGAAAAAAAAGCCTCGTCTGAAACATCAAATGACACCCAGTTGGATAATCTATGCTGGTCATGTTTGATAGTTTCAATGACTTTTTTGCGTTTTTTTTGTGCTCTGTGATAAGAAAGATACTTCAGAGAAAAAACACTGTCCTCATGATGATCGCGATGTTGGTGGGATTCACGTCTCATGCCTTTGAAAAAAAGTCTGAAATCCCCATGCCAAATCCACCACTGATGTGTAAAACCACTCCATTGTAGACCTTTGTGAGTGAGCCAGTGGTGCTCTAGGCAAATGGAAGGTGTTTCAATTCAAGGCTCTTCAAGGTCAAAAGAGCACAGAAACCAGCGTTTTTGTTTCCCCTTTCAGAGGGTGTGCTGACGGATGCTTCCTTCAGAGGCTGCTGAGGTGTTCGTGCCTGGTAGAAGATCACTTGTTCCACGCTTGTCCCACGATAAACCTAACTTTAAAAAGTCCAGGACATTAAATAGGTTGAGAGACAATCAACTTTTTAGCTTAGGGATTTTTTTATGCTGCCTGTTTGAAAGATCCTGCAACCATGTCCATCCAGGTTAGAAGAACGAATTCATCAATGTTCCGCTGAAAAGTGTGAAGACTTTCCCGGAGCTCTCCTGGAGGTTTGTAGGTTGAAGGCTGTTGGGTGGATTATTTTGTTGGGAGCTGAACCTCATTTGGATTCCCGCGAGAGACTGTTGACGTCTCTCCTATGCTTCCCTCAGCAGCTTGACCTCGCGCCGCCATCTTCTTGACTTCCCTCCTTCACTGCGCATGGGCATAAGTTCCTGCCTCTTGCTTGTTCACTTGGCCTCTCTTGCCATCTGTTCGCGCCCTCTTCTTCTACCATCTTACTTCTCTCGCTGGTCATTGGTTTGATTTCGCTATCCCGTCGCTTACACTTGGTGGTGCTTCGGTTGTAGCAGAGGAAAACAGGTATCCATTTTATGTTTTTATTATTTCCCAGATTAAAAAGCTGATGAACTAAGCTCAGCTCAAGCCTAGCTCCCTTCTTCAGACAACCTACGAGGCAAAGAACAGGGTTCAGATCTTTTGTTCACAGCATATCAAAATCCTAGGGCTCATCTCCAACCTTCACATGTAGGGCAAACAACGTCCAAGACTGCACACTTACAGTTTAGTACTGTGACAGTCCAGTCACGCCACCATGCTGGTATGCACGTTCACCCTGGTAAGTCGAGTCCTGGGACAAAGCCACATCGATTTGGGACTTGAACTCGTCACCCAGGTAGCTGTCCTGGAGAACATTACAGCATACATAACATTAGATATAAGGGACTCCTCCACAAATAGATGAAAAGTGTGACAATTAAATTTCATTAGCCACCTGTTATGTACCAAATAAGATGACAATTTTGATGTGAAAGAAAAACAAAATGAGCGTGTGCTTTAAAAAAAAATATGGAATTCATGTATGAATCATGAAATGTAACTACAAATAATGACATTAAACAAACATAAAACAACAAATACACACTGGATCACTCTCTTTAAAGAGATAATGATGCACTACCTGAGACAGCTCTGGTTGAGAGAGCCCAGGCTGGCTCATCTGAGAGGGCTGGCTCATGGAGATGTAGCCCTGTGTCAGTGGCCCCTGGGAAAAGGACTGGGAAGCCCCATCCTGGCTAGCCTGGCTGTTCGGTCCGTTGCCCTGGCTGGCACCGTGGCTTGCACCACGGATCTTCTGGCGCCCGCCACGCCCTGGCTTGCTCTTCATTGCTCCACGACCTTGGTCATTACACACACATTAGAATCACATTCCAATTTCAGTGGATTATCTTTTAAGGCTGTTACTTTACCTGCAGCAGGGCCATTGATCTGACCAAGGTAGCTGGGTGGAAGCATTGGTGGCATCACTAAGTTGAAGGGTATAGGGAGGTTCATAGCAGCCATGTGACCAGGGCCTCCACCGATCATCCCGATCTGATCATGTGTTTGAAAGTACATGTTGGATGGACGTCCAGCTGAAAGAAAACAGAGTGTTAAAGGCAAGCTTTGTTTAAGTCAAAGTCATAAGCTGACAGACAAATAAATACCAGTATTGCTGCGGTCGTAGGCAGAGCCGGGGATGAGGGCCTCACGGGCATCGTACATCGCAGTGCTCATAAAACGTCCCCCCTGGAAACACAGTCAGCATTTAGAAAAGTGCCAGCCTTCTCTGATTTAATGCTGCAGCGAACAAGCGATGCATCTGATTCAGACGGCCTTTCAACAACAAACATCGCTTTTACTTGCTTGTCTCTCCAAAGAGACTTTTTAAATCTGACTGACTCCAAGGCATGCACATAAAAGCGTGACTGTTTATCCAAGTCAAATCTCCACAGTCTTCAATCACACATTCTAATGTTCTGTAATGTTGATCAGGCTCTCTGTGCAGGTAGCTCCACTCACCGGGTTGATGGTGTTGACCAGTTTGCGGGGCTTGCTGAATTGCATGAGGCTCTCCCTCAGGTTGTTGAGGGGTCCCTCCACAAGGACCTTCTGCTCCTTGTAGTTGTTCAGCAGGTTGTTCCACAATGGCTGCTTGGAGAGGGCTTTGGGGTTCCCCACAATGATCACGCCATACCTTCAAACACACACACAAAATTAAGTTGATCTTAAGTGTGTTTATGTAAGGTCAATGTAAGATCAGCTGGCTGTGCATTCAGTCTTGTGATTCCTTTAACTTTAACTTTATGAGGTTTTTACTTTGCTCGGGTAAGGGCCACATTCAGACGGCGAGGGTCGTTCAGGAAGCCGATTCCTTGGTGTTCATTGGCACGAACACAAGACAGGATGATGAAGTCCTTCTCTCTGCCCTGGAAGGCATCCACACTGGCAATTTCCACTTGCTGTGGTGGGACATGACACAAGGGAAGGTGGCATTGTTAGAACAAAGGATCCATGTTTGTTCAGTGTCACACAGCATGTAAACCATAGTAATCATAACAAACTTCCAGTTTTGGCTCTTTGGCCATTTTGGTTCTTCTTTCTTCATCTGTTTTTTGGAGGAGATGAGGCCTTGACCAAGGAACCTTAACCCTAAAGTTCTCACTACTGAGGTTGTAATGAGAGATCTGCATTGGATTTGTGGTAAAGATTTTTGCTGGGAATATGTATTGATAAAAAGTAAAGTACCTGATAGAGTTTGGTGTGCAGTGAACCGCTGAACTGCATGTACTGGACCAGATAGGAGCGCTGACCCTCATAGGGAGTGATGATGCCGATCTGGTCAGGTTTGGCTCCTGCCTTCAGCAACCTGGTGGTGATTTTTTCCACGTTGGCAGCCTCAGTCCTGAAAAACATCAGTTTCAGTTAAATACTGTGCTATTAATGAAGCTATTAAGGTGTTCAAAATATAACCACGTCAGTGTACGATCGCTTCTCTGCTTTTTAAAAATGTCATTCATTTTCAAACACTGACTTTTCTTTTGCTTTACCTAACAAGTATTTCAGGCAGTCTGGTTTTGATGTGAGGGCTTAAATTAGACAAAGTGAGGTGATGTTACCTGTTGAGGTAGGACGTTCCAGAGCTGGCTATTTCCTCCTGACCTTGAGTCACATAAAAGAACATGGGCTTATCTGGCTGAGGCCACTGGAAGTCAAAACCTTTCTTTACACGGTCAGCTGTGAAAAACAGGAAAATTTTGTTGGTCTTAGGTTTGTCTGCAGATATTTTTACCTGCTAATATGTAACCAACAACACCGAAGATGATAAATCAAATTCACCTTTATCAAACCAGATAATGAAGAAGAGAATGTTGACAAACCTGCAGTGACTCCATTCTGCAGGGAGCCTTCATAGAAGATGTTGGAGGGGAAGGCACTGAGAGCTGGGTGCATGCGGTACTGAACCTGCAGGCGGATTGGCCGGATCCCCAGAACCACCAGGCGTTCAAACAGGGACTGGGACAGACCTGCCTTAGCTGCCTTTTTACACATCACCACAGGACCCAACTGGCAGTGGTCACCCACCAGGATGAGCTGGAAGGAGGAATATAAAAATGTATTGTGACTGTTATTGCTCCTGAAAGACACCAGCAGTTGCTCAGGTTTCTAGGATACAATTGCTATCTGATAACAGATTAGCTGTTAGAGCTTTGTTTTTTTAGTACCTGCTTGGCTCCCAACACCACAGGGACCATACACTCTGGCTCAGTGGCCTGGGTGCTCTCATCAATCAGGATGGAACGGAACTGCATCTTGGCCAGACGAGGGTCTCCGGCCCCAACGCAGGTGCAACAAATCACATCAGCATTCTGCATGATAAACAAGGAGGATAACTCTAAATTATTAAAGCTCTTATGTCCACAGCAGAGGAACAACAGCTTTAATTATATTTAAGAATTCTGCACACAATTTTCAACTACAGGTTATAAGTGTTCTGCGCTACGGGTTCTCCTCACCATGAGCAGCTCCCTCTCTGCAGTGCGCTTCAAAGCCCTGTAGCGTTTCTCATCAGCAGACGACAGCTCACCAGTCTCGTCCTTCAGCTGCTGTAGTTTCTGTAGCTCCGGCATACTGGGGAAGGAAAAACACAGCAGGTGACTCCGGAGAACTTGGGAGTAATTCAGACAAAAAGATAGATGTGAAGACATTATCATATGATGGACTTCTGACCTGTCCATGTTGCTGATCTGGTTGTGAAGAGCCAGAAAGGACACTGGTGACTCAATGGCCTCCCTGCTTTTGGCGCACAGTCTGACGACCTTTAGCCCGGTCTTGTCAATCTTTTCAGTGAGTTGGTCCACAGCGATGTTACTGGGAGCGCACACCAGAACTGGTCTACAAGATACATGCACCAGAGAGAGAGAGTGTGAATAGTACCTCAGATAAAGGTAATATAAAAGGAGTAACAAAAATTCTAAAGCCTTTTAGGGTCTGTGAATATGAACGTTGTCTTACCCATTGCCCTGTCGGGACAGGTGGTAGACAATTGTGGCTGAGGTGACGGTTTTCCCAGTCCCAGGAGGTCCCTGGATCAGACTGAGAGGCCTCTGCAGCACTGTCTTTACAGCATACACCTGAACACACAAGAAAGATATACAGATCTATTAATCTGTCATCTATTAATCTAATTTGGGCATGTAAAAAAAATAATAAAAAAAAATCAATAATTAAACAACAACAGGGGTTCAATCTGACCTGTGAGTGATTGAGGTCAGGCAGGCCCTGGGCAGTGAAACGCTTTGGCAGCTGGCACTTGATGGTGACATCCTCCACCTCATGGCCCAGCAGTTTGTGGTAAATATAGCCAGACACAGAGGTCTCGTCCACAGCAAACGTCTTCAAGGCACTCTGCATTCTGCAGCCACACATAAGCAAATGTAAACCACTGTCACTTATTTCTACTGTAAGGCAAACCTCTGTCTTTAACACATTCCTTATTATAGCGGTAAAAAAAGGAGTAAATGAATGAGATTAAATTTCAGCATACCTGTCAAAGGATGTGGACTTCCACACAAAGTCCACTTGGAAGTTGTGGGGGATTTCCACGGGTGCTCCAACACTGCTACGCAACTCAATGGCGATTTCATCCCCATAGTCTTTAAAAACAGGCAGTTAAGGAGAGCCAGCAGTATGTTGTCTACACTTATGTATGTAAAAGGATCCACACCACAACATGCACTGCAAAAGATGATCAAAAAGGATACTATCAGGGACTTTGATGACATGACCGATGCCCTTCCATGGGGGGGCTAAGTCTCCTTTGTACCGCAGACAGATCTCGTCACCTTGCATCAACCGCATATCTAGGATTGATTAAAGGGAAAAAGTTAGAAACTCTTATATCGTCATTATAAAAATATGTTTTACGGGATATGTTCATGAAGTATTCTGCAAACCCACAGAACCCGACTACAAACACAGACACAACAACAAAATCAGGCGCATGCTTCCAAAAGATGCAGGTATGGGGAAGGGAGTGGGGTTTCATGCTGCTCTGAAGGGAGGCTGGAGAGGGGCTACATCAGGACCACAGAACCACTGGGAGGAAGTCAAGCTCAGAAAATTACCACCTGAATCCGTCTTGGGCAGTGTAAAATAGGCAATCCGCTTTTTATTCAGCCCCAGGTCCCACCTGACTGTTATATTGTCTTGGGTCTGAAAACAAAAGTCAATATATCATCAGTACGTTTTGTTGCAAGTACACAAAATCCAATTTTGTAATTAATTTGCAATTCTGGAGCTCTAGGTAAAATGTAAACAATAACTCTGCATATGGTAAATTCACACATGCAAATCCTTATGTCCAGTGTAATGACAGCATAAGGATAAAATGACCTTCTGATGCTGGTGAAATGTGATGTGATCAATGTGTTTTTTAAGACGTTATCTGCTACCTAATGATGGTGTTTATGTACCTGTGACTCCTTCAGTTTCTTGTCATAGTCAGCCTCCAGTTTCACCAAAGGGCCAAATATGTTTTGGTACTGGTAAGCATCTTCATAGCGCAGCAGAACGTGCTGAGGCTCCTCATCCACGCCAGGTTTCTCCAGGTCTTCCAATGTGGCACTGGGATTGTCCTGAAAAGAAACAAAGTCACGGCAATTATCTAACATTGAGGTTGCATCACACGCAACTACTAATCATGGAGAAAAGGCCTCTGTGCCTACCTTCCAGAGCTCCTCCAGCTTGTTGATCTGCTGGGCAGTGATCTGACGGGCTCGAAGCTGCTCCTGCTCCGATGGGATTTTCACCAGCCAAGACAGAAAGCAGCGGTCCTGGATCAGCGGTTGCCACTGCGAGCTGTCCCAGTTGATGTCCTTCAAGCTACTCTGGCTGGCACAGGGCTGTCTGCATGGTGATACAAGGTGCAGACAAGAAGATAGTGTTAAATTTTTTTTTTGACAGTGACAAATGCTCTATACTTAAAACCAAGAGAGCAGGATGCTGTTGTTGACAGTCGACATTTTTAAGGACTTCCACATAAAGCAACAATACACCGTGTTTAAGCTTTAATTGTGTAACACTAAAACTGTTGTACTGGTTTGGCTACATTTCATATGTGTCTTGCAATAAAAGCATTTATTAGTGTTGTGAGTTTATACACACGAGACAGCGTATATAGAATAAATCCAACTCTTAGAAAAATAAAATATAGGACTTCCAGTTTTAAGACAGCATGCATATTAAGCTTTCCATAAGGGGCCTAGAGATAAGATGTGGGTTTGGTATGCACAGTGTACACAGGTGCCCTCCCCTCCACCACCTACCTGCACAGTAGCACCACCACAGAATCAGCCTTGGCCGGAATAAAGCCCAGGAGGAAGACATTGCGGCAACCGCAGTTGTAACATTCCAGCACGGTTTCACCCAGTGGTCCATCTTTGTGCAGAGTCACCTCTTTGCATTTCGCCCTCACCAAGTGGTTCACAATATGACTGGCAAAAAAGGGGAAATAAATTCAAAACAAAGCTCACGCAAAGGACAAAACAGGACAGGAACTCAACAGTTTACAGCTGTGAACAAACACTGAAACACTGGTTTAACATTTTGTTTGCTTGGTAGACCTCAGTACTTCGAAGTGAATACAATAAGACAAAAATATGAATTCAATACACACCTGCCAGATGTGTTGCCACGTCCATTACAGAACCACTTCTTGCTGGTATTACAGTAAACAACACATGCTGGATCATGGATACCACAGTAGCTGGAAGACAACATAAACAAAATCTGTTGT
>JAVQJX010099609.1:0-11561 GCA_036025115.1 Ambassis agassizii | reverse complement strand
ACATGATGTTAGGTATGCATCATGACATAGTAGGGATTAGAGCATTTAAAAACTGTAGTTTTTTGTTTTCTGGATTTTTTTAGGCCATATATTTACACATATAATTATCTCTCTGTGCTTTAGCAGGAACACCTATACATCTATCCAGTTATCCAGTCCACAATGGAAGAATTACATTTACATATGTGTACTTAAAATGCTTAAATGACAATTAACATTGAATATACACAACACATGCTGTGTGTCCAGTTTAATTTTTAAGAATAGGCTTTATAGGTAACTATATTTTATTCAGTGTAGAATGCCTCTTTGTGTTTTCACAGAAAGATCAGGTCACGTTGATCATTTCGACATTGTGGAGCGGGTTGAGATGGGTCAAATGGCGTCCATGTTCTTTAACAAAGGTAATGTTCTTTTCCCCTCAAGCTTCTAGTCTCTGATTATTCAATTAACTGCAGACACTGCCATCATTAGCCATGTGTAACATTTATGGAGGAGTACTGAAGGTTGTGTGGGACGATTTAGTTACAGTTTTTTTTTTTTTTTTACACATTTAGTATTTGAAGCTTACATTAATATTAGAAGGCTGCTTTAATTGGATGTAATTATATATGGATAAATTGCCTTTGGTTGTAATTACCTGTTTGAGACCCCATCAAGGCTGTTAATCTCCCTGCTTAGCTTGTGTGTGTGGGTGTCTCACCTGTGCTTGTGGCAAATACCGAATGATTTGGGAGTTAATGAACCCACTGCTAAGTTGTGATGGTAAATTGAATGCAGAATCACCTTGAAATGGATACAGAGAAATCACTGCAGCTTTACATTCCTCATTCATATTAGTACATTGTCCTGGCTACATCCTCATTCAGCTGCATGCGCTTCTCCTCATCACCACCCTCCACTTGTCTGCTTGCATTAAGCCAGCTGGCTTTTGTTAACCAGATGTGAGTGACTCAACAGAGTCTGCAGCTCCCCTGTTGTATCACGAATAAAGGAATAACAAAAGGTCAAAGCTCTGACAACATCATCTGCACTGACTGGTTGTGTCCTTCAGTTTTTCAACAGTAGGTGGAGCACTTGGCACACATGCTCATACAGTGTAACACACATCTTGCCAGCTCATGTTCACACCCACACGTGTGAACGTGCTCATGCATGCCGTCGTGCAACTCATGCTGTTAAAGCTGCAGTGTGCCCTCATCCATTCAGTCTCTTGTCACTCACTTCACTGTCCTGGCTGTTAAAGGTGCTTCAGAGCGCTAAAAAAAAAAATCTTTGCTGATGACCTTTCTCACCATGAAGCAGACTGTGTGCAGGTGGGACACGTGGAGGTATATCGATTGGTAATAAGGAAATGAGTTTTCTCCTCTCTTCTCTCTCTCCCCATGCGGTGGGAAGGCTGCCCAGTGACTCTAATCAGAAATGAATTAGACAGGCACGAGTCCCAGCACATGCTGAACGAGGAAAGGGGAAATGCAGTTCTTTTGCCTGTACTGACAGCGCTGACCTGTTCAGTTCTCCAGCAATTTTGTGCCTGTATGTGGGCTTCCTTTGGGATTTCAAATGAAAAGTAAGAAGTCAAGGTGACATTTTTAAGTCTTGATGACCTGTTTTTTTTAATAGTCATTCATATAAAGACAAAATAAATTAATAAGTAACATAGTATTACTCATACAAGGTGTATAATAACTACTATTTATTAAATTATCTGTTTCTTATTTGTTGATATTCGCGATAAATAAAATGAGTGAAATTAAATTACCTGACTGCAGAGAATGCTTTATTCAGTGTCAGGTTTCTGTTTCTGCACTTAATAGGGGCCTTAATTAGTGTGAGTAAAGCTGCAAGCTCACAGTTGGTTGAAGAACATTAAACGAAAAAGATTTCAACAGACCTGTTCAGGTGGCCATTTAACTGCATGTGACCTCCACTTGCTCAGGTTAATTATAATTTATGCAAAAACACCCAGAGGACTGCTACAAATAAAGCTGCTCTGTAGTACTCATGAGCTCTGCAATTTTAGCGCTCCTCTCAATCTCCTTGGCATTCATATTTTTAAGCTTTTTTTACTTACTTGTCCAAAACGGAAAATGCTGGAATATCAATTTTATGCTAATTCCATAAAAGCATATAAAACACAGACTCAGACAAAAATCATATAAAGCAATACCCCAGCACACAGAAACACAGTGTGATGCAGTGTCAACAAAAGGATTTTCCGGCTCTTTAAATGTTTTTTTTTATTTTTTTTTATTATGGTTCGTGTGTTTAAAATCCATCAGTGTGCCTGAAAACATTAATTTCTGTTCCCTTACACAGGATTAGCTGTGCAGTTTGTTTGAAGTAACAACTTAATCCAAACCAACTCTAGGGGAAAAACTATGTTTGAGAAGGCAGATGTTGACATTTGTTCAGCAGTTCTCCTTTTTTAAAGTGGGGAAGAATAAAATAACCTGAGGGCAGACATGTTGTCTTACATACTCAGGTGTTTTTTCATGTGCTCTTCCCTGATGTGTAGACCAGGAGCTTTTACACCATCTCTCTCTGAGAAATGTAGTCATGATTGCACCTGCACCTTTGCAGGTAATTAAAAGGCATCTCTCCTGCTGTTGAAGAGGCACTCTTAGAGGGCATTGGACTTCCTCCTGGGCTGAAATTGACGTGGCAGCGGCAGCAGCAGCAGCTAGGCAGGCTTGGAATAAGGCCATGGATATCGTATCAGCCTGACCTGCAGCCACTGACAGGAATGTTGATGGGGGCTGGTTTATCTGCACCACTGTGGAAAGGTGTTGCTATAACCTTCACATTGATGATTTGAAAGTTGATTAGAAGACGACTTTGGCTAAAGTCACAAAGAGACAGAGACTTACAGAGGGCTGTCCTTGCATCAGCATCTTGTCTCAGCTTTTCTTACCTCTGTGTTATGATGGGCTAGTGAACATGGCAGCTATGCAAACAGCAGGATTGTTTCTTTCACGTGAGCCGTCCTTCCCCTGACACACAGGGAGGACTGTGGTGATGAATACTAATTTACCTCACTCTAATACAGGCTTCTGTCTTTAATGAGAGCCAAACACAGACATCCATTTTTAATACTTCAGTGACTTTTACTTAAATGTCAAACTTGTGCATTGAGTTCACTGGCAGATTGGGAATCAAAAGTGCTTGAAGTGTTTGGAAGATAAATGGTTTTGTTTGCTTCACTTTGCATCCCAATAATCTTCTATAAGCCACTGCTACAATAGTTTCCTGGGCCTCCTTTGTAAGAGAAGCACTTTAAATTCAGGGGTATGTTATAACAGCTAACATCCCAACAGATCAATATTACAAGTTTCCCTGGAAGGAATAATGCTCCATGAAGGCTTGATTTGTTTCCAAAATGAAACCAAGCGACACTGTAACTAAGAACCTACTCACTTCTGCTAGACTACTGCTCAGGTTAAGCTCATCAATAGAAAGAAGTGTTTTTCAGGTTTTTCACATCACCTGCGCTGCTTGCATTCATATCTTTTCCTCTCCACTGCAATATAAACTGCATATAATGCGTGGACTTCTGTCAAAAGTTACTTCCTCACAGAAGTTATGTGTGTACAAAGGTAGACTGTCAGCCATTTCTAACTCTCTTCTGTACTTATTTTTAGAGACGTATTGTTAATGGTGTTGTTGTTTCTGGGGCTGGCCTTATTTAGATTTCATTTCTGAATGTGTGTAATTTCACTTCATCAAATTTTCACTTTGATTGTTTCACAAGCACCAGAGCTTGAATATAAGATGAGGAAGACTAATGAGGTCATATTAAAAGTTAAAAATCCACTTTCCAAGTCTTTATTTCAGGGTGACAGCAGCTCATTCTGAATCATGATTAAAAACGGCAAATAGTTAAAAAATAATATTCTGTCCTATTATTATTTTTTATACTGTAACATCCCTAAAAGCATCAGCCTGTCTGCTATGCTGAGACTTTGTTTTTTTGTTATGGACTTAATGTGTTCACCCTTTTTGCACCTTCTCAAAAGCATGTCTGCTGTCAGTCAGAGGCAATGTGTTGATGGATTGTGATGCTTTTCCTAGCTCCATGAAATACAGAGCACACACATTTTCCCCTGTGGTTCTGAGTAATTGTCAAATATTAGTTATAGTCCTGTGAATGTCTTCATCACTGTGGTCATGTAGAGTGTTCACATTTATTAACTGGCAGCATACCTGCCCATGAAATGATTATACTATATGTTTTGTCCGTGATCATGCAACTATGTGGGAAATGTCACTAAGAGAGAAGATTTTTCAGTCGGTTTTCACTCCTTGTAAGTCAACTACTGATTGTTTATATGCTGCCACTTCCCTATGTTTTCAGCCTCCATCATAGCTTAATTTAACAGCTTGACAGGCATCCTCAGCACTTAATTCTTAAAAGAATCAGTGTAGATGTAAATGTGTCAGCTTTTATTTCTTTTTAATGGACTCTATGCTCTAATTTCCTTGGTAGTAATGAATTAACTGAGGGGTCTGGTTGGACAGTTGGACTCCCTTCTGAGAATTCAAGCGGATGATGGATGTGTGCTGCACTGTGTTGATGTGCCTCGATCTTGGCGTGGTCTGCTGGTCGGGTGTGCGGAATAAGAGAGGAGGGCAGATGGTTAAGAGCTTGTTGCTGTGGAGAGTAAAGGCTGACGAGGAAAATTTCCTTCATACCATGATTAGCTTTTTAATTAATGCCATTAATATCGTTTGCATTGAACCACTAAGATGCTGCACAGAAGGCTGTCCCAGAAAAAGGGATGGAGGGATGTAAAAAGTGGAGGTGTAGATGAGAGTGCATTTTAATAGAGATGGTGGTGAAGATGGACACACATGGTCCATCCAGCTATATTTCATGATGACGTGTTTAGACGGCTGCTAAAAATGAAAAATGTGTTTTCTCGTCACCTATTGATCTCATGTTAGTGTACAAATCGTCTGATGTTCTTGATATAGAGAAACCTTCATCTTCTCTTTTTCTTGTCTTGCAGTTGGCGTCAATATGTTCTACATCTGCATCATAGTGTATCTTTACGGAGACCTGGCTATCTACGCAGCAGCTGTGCCTATATCACTGATGGAAGTTGCCTGGTGAGATATTTTCTTTGATATGCTAATTTTAGTATTATTGTGAAATCTATAGTGTCTATAATGGTTTTATAAACACTGTCCTTGGGTAGCATTAGGAACATTTGCCACTTCCAGTTTTGACTCCCCTGCTGCCACACGCACACACACTTTGATCGTATTGTATTGACCCTCTGAACCCAAGATTAAGACAATAAAGCTCTGCTGACAAAGACCTTTAGGTCTGCTCATCTCTTACTGGTGCTCCTGGCATCTGAGTCATGTTGACGTACAGGCAGGTTTTTATTGCAAGTCTGTCTGCCTGACTGGGTGAAAATAAGCTGTTTCATATAGTTCTGGACTCGACCCATCAAAGCCTAGATCATTGTATTTAGATTATTTTTGACAGGTAGATTTCCTGACGCCGAGTTGTAGTTTAAAGGATGTAAATACCATTTAAACAATAAAGTTATGATTTAAACTGAAATGCAGGTTACACTCTAATCTCTGTCCTCTTTTTCTAATTGTTATGACAAAGACACCCTACCTCATCATGTCCTGAGGCACATCACACTGATGCTATCTTATCATATTAAATTCTTCTCCTGTATCCAGACCTCACTAACCTTCAAGGATGAGATGTAACTGAGACTTCAAAAGGGGTTGTCATCACCTGAAGGCATAAAGCGCAGAGTTCTGAGTAGCTTGGGTAGAACCATGATATTTTGAAGTTTGCACTCTCACAGACCAGTTTCTTTTAAAATATCTTATTTCCAGATGATGTATCATAGTCTGTATATACAATAGTCTGGGGATAGGAGGCTAAGTGTTTGAAATGGAGACATCTGACAGGGTTGTGTTTACATCCCTGTGTAGTGGGAACCACTCCTGCAGCGCTGGAAGTGTGAAATACAACGATACAGACCCGTGCTGGGGCTCCGTCACTAGGAAAGATGCTTACAGGGTGTTTCTGGTAAGTGCTGATTCCTTGTCCCAACAGCATGTACCTCTGTTTCCCAACTGTCTGGTGCCAAGACACACACTGTTATCTGTCTCTTCCTTACAAGAATGCCATGATGGACAACACTATCTGTTCGCCTTTATATGTTTTCCACAGTACATAGAATGCAATTGTACTTTTGCTCCAAACCGCTCTGTACAGCCTCTGTGTGTTTTCATCCTCTGTAAGAACAAGGTGTAATGTGCCAAGTCCTGCCACTGTACTGTCAGATTCAACTCAACATTTTTTTCCTGTGAGCTCCTTCTTCTCTCCACCTCTCTCTCTGCTCCAACTCTGAAACACACAGGAAGCTTTTTGTGTCCTTGAGGACTTAAGCGAGCCAAACTCTGTGATTTCCATTCAAGCTTTAACTTTACATGTCGACAGTGATAGATGTGCTGATCTTCTGCAGTATAATTTCTAAACCTACCTCCCCTCTGCACCCCCTTTGCTTCCCGTCCTTGCTTACATTTTAATAGAATGAGCAGACCTCAAATAATTTGCAGATAAATTATAAATAAATCTTCTTTTTCTCCTTTTATCTCCTATGGAATAAGCCTCTTTACTGTATAAGCAAATTTAAATATTGCTGATTTGTTATCTCTGGTCAGTTTGTTTACACTTGCAGTTTTTCCAACTTCATCATGACTAGTCGGTTGTTTTAACATTAAAAACACAAACAGGTTTTGTTAATGTCTTTATCGCAGAAATATGCTCTAGGGAAATAACCCCCATATATTGTATAACTTTTGAAAATAGGGTGGCATAGTGTCTGTGGATAAACATTAGCACTTGAATGAATAGTATTTATAATAACAGTCTTTTTTTTATTCTGTTGCTTTAATGACCTTTGCTTTAATAAATCTAAATTCATCGAGCTGTGATAAAACTTTGGAGTGGGTGGGAGTCTTCTTTTCACTTTGTGTGCTTTCACAAGGTCAGAGGCCTGGGCTTGAAGATACTGCCCAGACTCTGAATGATGGGTCTAAATAATTAAGTACTTCTCATCAGCTGTTCTACCCTGTGGACAGAACCATCAAAATCTGTCCCACCCAGCATCTACCAAGTCTTCTCTGTATTCTCAGGGTTGCCTTATGAGCTGAGCTGCCCTTCTTCTACATCGTTGAACAGAGAGTTCATATCTGTAACTGGCTTTCAGAAACATAAAATTTCAGATGCTTCATTTAGGATAGCCAGCCCCAAAAGTGCTGGCTGAAAGATAAACTTTAGTATTCTACAGTATAAATCTGACCTCCAAGGAAAGACTAGCTCAACTGTGTGTTAAGAAGTCTTTTGATCCAAATGACTCACACGATGATTTATGTATTGTTAGATGATAGATATTCTATATCACTGGCACCAGCACAAACAAACACAGATATCAAAGCAACAGCAAGTGCACACAGAATTAAAGTGGGTCTTGTCATCACCTCGATAGTAAAAATAGCACTCAGTTGACTTTAGACAATAAATTTGAAAGGACATCCTAGTTTCAAACTTTTAATGGTTTTGACTGTGAATGTTAAACAGGGTTATTATTGTTGAAGCCTAACAGTTGTCACAATAAAGAAGAAATAATGTACTAAAAGCAAAAAGGTCTTTACTCCATCGTTAGGTTTCAAATACAAATTTTCAACAATTACAAAAACGTTTTGATCCCTGGTGACCTATCCAAATGTTGTAGTTTGGGATGTTATGTCCAAGGGAATCACTGGAGGTGGTGCTAAAGATATCACTACTGCCATAACATTTTTAGAGTTTAGAAGATGACGAGAGATTAAAGAGCAGCCTGATTATGGTGTTGCTCTAAAGAGCTTTTAATCCCTGTGTGGGTGATTTGTGCAGAGGGAGACAAAGAGACCGTGAGAGAGATTCAAACAGAGCCTGTTCTTGTGTTGATGAACAGAGGCTCTCTTTTGTGTGTCTGACACTGTACACTGTCTCTCAGTTCAGCTCAGGTTTAGACATTTTGTAACAATGACTAGATTTCATCTTGACCTGTGCATGAAGAATCAAACATAACCACCTTTACGCCTCTTCCTTTTATCTTTGAAAACTGTTTGGCAGCCAGGTTTTAAACGGACCTGCGTGACATTGGTCTTATTTTTTCGTGGTCCATCCGCCTGGACACGGCGTTGTTCGATTTTATGTGTGAATCAGTTTTGGCAGGTTTCCTCCAGACGGGTGGTCTGCATCACTTGGGGTGCTTTGTTCACAGTGGACAACAGATTGTGGGTTATTTTTAGGTCTGAGAACAGCTGTCCCTGTACAGATGAGTAGACCTTTACCAGCAGCGCTATGACGAAGAAGAATGAGGAAAAGAGAAGGCAACATTAGGCTTGACACCTGCTAACGTTCTGATTCTAAACACTATTTATAATTCTGATAATAACACCAACTGGTAGGGTTAAACCTGTTACGTGAGACTTTTTATTCCCAAACTCTTAGAGGCCATTATCGAATTCACTTTGTTTTTAGCACTACACCTTAGGGCCATTTTCCTGTCAATTGTCAGTCAAATAAACTGAGTGTCAACCTTGACATTGACATTCGGCCTATAGGGAAATTGGGCTATGCGTAATGTTTTAAATTAGCCTGAGCTCAGAAGCTGTCTCCTGTATTGTCATATTCAGTTTTATTGTTGAATGCTCATCAACCTGTCATTTTTTGAAAGACCATACTGGAAAATTCACAAAGAGACAGACTTATTACTCTATGATAATAAGATGCTGATTCATATTTGATCAAGTCAGGTCTTTGACTTAATCAGTATTGGCTTCACACATCAGCACTATCAGCTATGGAAATGTCATGACAGCCTTTTTCTTCATATGAAGTCATGAAAGCTCTTAAGAAGATCAATTGACCGTGATCTGGCATGCTACAGATTGATTCTCATGTTCACCACCCAAGTGGACTTCTGAGGGCTTTTCTTCCATAATATGAGCTGGCTCTAGGGGTGTGAAAGGGAAATGATGGAGGCCATTGCATAACAGAGCACTGAGTGTTGATCCTGGCCCTTTACACAGCTTTGATTGAAAAGATTAAGCGGCCATGAAACAGTTGGATCTTTCTGGGTTTTTGTTCAGCTCCAGCAGAGATTCCTGAGACCTCAATTAAACTTCTCTGTCCTTGATTGTCCCCTGCTAAGTTTTCTTTTTGAATTGCACTGCAGGGGCTTTGTCACAGTGGCTAGCCAAGCAGTGGTCGGCACACGCCACCCTGCTGGACAGCCAGTACAATTTAAATGGCTGATTTATTGTTCTCCCAGTATGTGAGAAGTGATGGAAAATCAATGCAATATATGAACTCAAAGAGCGTTTATGCTTACGCTGCATAGTGCACTTCTTATCTTCATGCAGATATTTCAATTACGCCAGGTGTCTATTAAACCAAACACTGATTCACGTTGTTGAAATAAAGTTAATTCGAAGTGCATAGTGCAGCAAAATTGTTGCTTGTCCCCCAAGAGTTCAAAATGACCCAAACTACCAGTTACCTCAATATGGAGCTGATTGATTAATTAACTCACTAATAAAGATTTATTCCGAGAGGAATTTTAGTGACCTTGATGGCCACTCCCTGTGGAGGCCTCTCTCCCTGTTCTTACTGGAGTGTTTCGGCCTCGTACTCGTTGGTAATAGCACTTATAGCTAAATATATGCTGAGGGAATAATTTGATGCACCTTTATTTGTCACTTGTTTTGAAGATTATGCAACATACTACTTTTGAGCTTATTGGAGAGGTTTCTCTTCAGCTGAGCTGAGATGGGGTTGTGTGGTACTTTGATCAATGTTTTGTTTGAGTTTGACGGTTGTGCTTCATCTATGACAATGTCTGTTATAAACACAATGTGATAACATAAGCTTTTAATGAATTATCAGGAAAGTTGTCCTTTCCCAGTTTTTCTTTCTCTTGAAGTTTTTTCAACATTTCATTTTATCATATAAGAATACATTGATACTGATTTTAGCAAAAGTATCTAAGGACAGTATTAGCCTTAGGTGTTATCATGCTGATCTATTACACATGACTGAAGCTGACATGTTTGATCTGTACAGTAAGAACTTATTTACTGTATTGAATGGCAGAACCGTAGGGAGGTGAGGTGCAGATGGCTTAATGGAGATTATCGCAGCAGGTAGAAGTGTTTGAGCTGCTATCCACAGGGAGGGAGTCCACTCCTCACAACAGCAGGATGCTGTATCAGAGCAGCGGATCAGCATGGAGAGGAGATGTATGATACTGTTGTCGTTTGAACAGACTTATGGAGACTAGAGATGAGGGAGCAGTTGTCAAGGAAAAACAGAGGTCATGAAAGAAGAACCATTAGGCCTTTGAATTGTCTTAGATTGAGCTAATTATGCAGCTATTGCAGCCTGATAAACTGAATGATTCATTGCAGGGACTTGCTTATACAAGATAAAGTGTATTGTGAACACATCATGCTTTTATCATGTTCAAAGGCATCACCAGTTGTGTGTGCTGGTGTGTGACCTAAAGAAAAAAGACAGCATCATTTGTTCCCATAAATGCCTGAAAATGACATGTTTACAGACAAGTGACTAATGATGGAGTGGTGTGATGTTGTTATATAGCCATAATGTCACAAAAGGGAATACTTGTTGTGGGGCAGCAAAAAATTGGGCTTTGACACATGGATTGGTTGTTTTGTTGATGTGTCACATCAAACAAACATTTATAGTGATAACACACTAACACAGTTTGTGTCTTGAATCAACTTGTTCCTCTTTAGGAAGGCAACAGCAGCCTGAGAGGGTAAGGTAAAGTCAGCGCACTTAATGTCCTCCTAAACTGTTTTATCAAGGTCCCTCTGCTGTGTGTGTGTTTTTTTTCTTTTTTGGAATAAGGAAGGGCAAAAAGATGAAACAAATCTACATGCGAGGAATGTAGAGCTGGTTATCTGGTACAAGGACGTTTCAGAGTGATGTAATGCTCTTGCGCGCTGAAGGCAAATGAGTGTGATTTCCATGAAACATACAGTAGCCACATTTAAAATGCAGACGAGTTAACAATACCTGTCTGCTCCGAGACCTGGTTTAACCTTGAGCTCACTACGTGTCCTGTGGCATGTTTGTGGATTGGTATGCTGTAGCTTCCTGCTCAAGCAGCAGTTTAGCTCTGTGTCTTTCTGAATTGATTGGGTTGTTAGGTCATGGAGCTCTGTAGTTACTCCCTGGGGAACATCTGCTTAAGTGCTGTCCACTGACCCATCACGCCCCTCCTTAAATAAAATATCCAATCGTGGTCTTTCTCAGTTATGTGCTGGTGTATTGAAGACTTTCTTAGCTCCATTTGGGAGGATAATGTCCTGTATCACCTCTTACCCATCATCCTCCTCCTCCTCTGTCTCATTTTTACTAGAGCTTTGATGATAGGTGGAGTGAAATAGCCATTGTCCTATTAAACCAAAGGCAAATTATTGTCCCCCCCCCCCGAAACTAGATTTCCTGT
>JAVQJX010099408.1:0-10266 GCA_036025115.1 Ambassis agassizii | reverse complement strand
TGTGAAGTATCCAAACCTGGCCTGTCTGTACAGTGGAAGAAGAACAAACTGCCACTGAGAGCAAACAGGAAGTATGAGATGAAGCAGGATGGCTGCCTCCTCCAGCTCTACATCAAGGACCTCAAACCTGAGGACAGCGGCAGCTACACGTGTCAGGCAGGAGCTGCAGAAACCACTGCAACTGTGACAGTGAAAGGTTAGTGGATTTAGATAAACTGCATGGTACATTTTGATCTAATTTTGTGAGAAGAAATCATAACATTTCACAGAGCTCCATTCAGTAGTTGAACTTCATTTGCAGTGTCCTTCTCTGAATCATACCATATAGGTACCTACAAGTATGGTTCTGGTAAGGTTTTAAAGGTTAATATGTTTACATTATGTAAATGTCTGTTATTCCTTTTCACAGAGATCCCTCCATTCTTCAAGAAAGAATTAATGAATGTGGAGGCTGAGGAGGGAGGTACAGCCTCACTGAACTGTGAAGTGTCCAAACCTGGGCTGTCAGTTCAGTGGAAGAGGAACAGACTGCCACTAAGAGCAAGCAGGAAGTATGAGATGAAGCAAGAGGGCTGCCTCCTTCATCTCTACATCAAAGATCTCAAACCTGAGGACAGCGGCAGCTACACATGTCAAGCAGGGAGTGCTGAAATTAGTGCCAATGTGGCAGTAAAAGGTAGAAATGTGCAGATGTTTACACAATAAAATCTTCTGTTACATATTTGTTGGAAAGGTTTTTTTTTTTTTGTTTTTTTTAGAGCTCTCACCATTCTTCAAGGAAACTTTACAATGTGTGGAGGTTGAGGAAGGACACACTGCCTCCCTGTGCTGTGTGTTGTCTAAGCCTGGAGTGCCTGTGCAGTGGAAGAAGAATAGGCTTCCTTTGAGAGGAAATACAAAGTACGAGATGAAGCAAGACGGCTGCTTCATCCAACTTCTCATTAAGAAGACCCAACCTGAGGACAGTGGCAACTACACATGTCAAGCAGGATGTACAGAGACCTCTGCAGCTGTGACAGTGAAAGGTGTGTTCATTTCGGTGATTGGGATGTATGCACAAGAAAAAAATGTGGGAAATTTAAGTGTATTTTATCTAACACTGTATCTGCTCTGTCACGCCTTCTCAGAACTGCCATTATTCTTCAAAAAAGAATTGCAGAGTGTAGAGGCTGAGGCAGGATCTACAGTCTCCATGTCCTGCGAGCTGTCTAAACCTGGAGTGTCTGTACAGTGGAAGAAAAACAAGCTGCCACTGAGAGCCAGCAATAAGTATGAGATGAAGCAGAATGGCTGCATCATGCAGCTTATCATCAAGGAGCTCAAACCTGAGGACAGTGGAAGCTACTCCTGTCACGCAGGAACTGCAGAGACCACTGCTTCTGTGCAAGTGAAAGGTTTGTAAATCTTCAGTCCTCATTCCAAAGTTTTCAGAAAAAAAGATGACTGCTCATGTAAATGTTTTCTCATTCTTTTGTGTAGCATTACAACAAACACCAGAACCCGCTACAGCACAGCCACAAGTGAGTGGTACTATTTCCAAACCAACTCCAGAAAATAAGAAGTCAGGTCTTCAAGAAGCCAAACCTGTTCCTCCTGAGCCAAAAAAGAGAACAAGAAAAGCATCTGTTACAAATTCAGAAAAAGATTTGGAGCTAGTCATAAAGCCATCTGTGGTGAAGGAGAATAATGAAGGCCACAAAGACCTCCAACCTGCAGCATCTGTGGAGAGAAAGTCTGATGATGCACAAAATGTAACACGAGTAGAAAGGAATGCTGAGAAAGACGGGGAGGATAAAGCAGTGACACCGGAGAAGGATCATAGGGTTGACAGGATGGTTGAAGAGCAGGTTAGACCACAGGAAACAGAAAAAGGAAAAGTGAAAGTTGATCATGAAGTAAATCAGCCTTCAGAGAAAACCAATGAGGATGGAAAACTGCCTGTGAAACCACTAGAAAAGTTAAAAGAAACGGCAAAGGAGCGAGATTTGAAATCTGTGAAAAATGAAGTGGACAAGACAGCAGAGCAGCCTTTGATACCACCATCAAGATCTAAAGGAAAGGTGACAGAGGGAAAACAGCTATTCAAGAGTATTTCAAAAGAAAACGAAGATGTCATTCCAGAGGTCGTTAAGACTTCAATAAATGATTCTGAAAATGCACACAAACAGAGAGTAAACAGACAAGTGTCCACAGAGGGACAGAGTGTAGGGCCTCTGCTGGTGGAACAATTGGAAAAGTCTGCAGAAAACGTAGCTGAAGTGGCTCATCCAAAGCCACCTGTGAGGTCAAGAAGCAAAACCAGAGGTGGAATGGAGAAACAAGTGTCGAGGGACACAGAGACGGATCAAGATGAACCCCGCACGGCGAGAGGACGACTCAAAGCTGCAGAGGAGCAGCCAATAAAGCCACTGAGAACAGAGAATGAAGAGAAAGCAAGATTTGAGAGGAACCAGTCTGTAACAGAGACAAGAGACATTGAAACGGATGCGAAAATAAAGCTGCCTGTCAAAGTGGCAGAGAAAGACACCAAACTGCCACTAAAACAGCCAGTTAAACCCATGAGAAAGGAACCTGAAGTAAACCAGGAAGTGAAAGTAGCAGTGGAGCCAATGAGAAGGCAGGAAGAACAAGAAACAACAAAGATGGCAGACGATATTCCTCTCCTCTACATTTCTGAGGATGAAACCTTCTCAGAAGCTCTGACTGAGATACCAGCCAACCAAAGTAATGCCCAGCCCATCATTGCGGTCGCTGAAGGACCCACAAAAGAGCTGCTCCCGAAGACACAACCATCCAATGAATCATCCATCCAAGCAGAGATGGACATTAGCTTTGAGGATGAACCACAAATGCAAGAGGCTGCAGTCAAAATCCAGGCTGCCTTCAAAGGCTACAAAACCCGCAAAGACATGCGACCAGTCTTTAAAGAGGTGTTTAAGAACCAGACTACAGATCTTCATGGTACCCTCACACTTGTGTGTATTGTTGAGGGAAAGCCCAGCAGAGTGCGCTGGCTCAAAAATGGTCATGAAATCACGAATGACCATCGATCCCGTGTCAAAACTACAGAGAGGGGAGAATGCACGCTGGTGATCAAAAATCTGATTAGCAGTGACAGTGGAGTTTATACCTGTGAAGTGATGAATAAGTTTGGCGTGACCTCCTACAATGGGAACATAACAGTGCAGGCACCTGCTCCTACGGCTCAGAAGCCTGTGCATCCACCCCTGGCAGCCATAACTCCATTGCAGCTTGCGCCGGTGAAGGCTGAAGCTCAGGCCAAAACGCAGAATGTGCCTCAGAGTAGAGAACAAGAACCAACTTCAGCAAACTATGTTGAAAGTGTGAGTGTCTCTATGTGGGAGGCCTATAACCTCACGGAGAAGGACACTCAGATGAGCCTGCAGGAGAGGAGACGGCCTTCCCTCATTGCTGCAAGCTCCAGTGAGTAACAAATACATAACAGTGTATTTTTGCAACGGAGTAAGCACAATTTTCATTATTCAAACTTTATTTTCAACAGTGTCAAGTCCCTCAGATTATGACACAGCTCCAGATATAATAGAACCAATTGAGACTGGCCCAGTGTCACCAAGGTATTAGAGTACATGCTCTATATGTGATTTAAATTATTATTTCAGTTTGAATGGTATGCTAACTAAATTAAAAAATATGGTTATCTTCACAGGGAAGCACCAAAACCAACAGAGCAAGTGGTTCCAAAAGAGCAAAAAGAGGAGATGACTGCTCCACAACCTCAGAAGAAACTATTGAAGGTCAAAGGTCAGCGATGTTTAGTTCTTTATTTCTGTTTTGTTGTTAATCATCTCTTTACGTGTTTTCTTTTCAAACCTGTCTTTTGTTCTAATGTGTAGGACCTCATGATAGTAAAATGAGGACCCCATCTCCAAAGCACCATCGGGCCCACACACCTTTAGCTAGCACTGTATCTGGATCAGAGTCAGAGGGAGAGGAGGACAGGCGAGAGGTATTTGCCTACATACTGATCTATGTACTGTATTTAAGTCCTTATTTTGTGTAATGTGAATTCAACTGTTCCTCATTCCTCAGATATTTGAAATGTATGTGGCTCGAGCTGACTGCAATCCTAACAGCGGAAACAAGGATAGCTTTGTACTGAAGGAGGGCCAGTTTGTAGAGGTGCTAGACTCTGTTCATCCTGACAGATGGCTGGTGAGGACCAAACCTACCAAGAACAATCCTGCTCGGCAGGGATGGCTGTGTCCAGCCTACCTGGAGAAGAGGAGAAAGGTAGAATGCATGAATCCAGAAGTAGATTTTAAACACTGAGAACACACTTTATAATGTAAAGAAGTGTTTTTAATGATAAATACATGACATTGTTTTCAACAGGAGACTTTCCCACAGTTAAGAACCTGTCAAGAGGATCTTGATGGAATTGGATCAACAGGAGAAGAGTATAGGAGAGCTCTGAGGTCTGTCCATCTAAAGCTATAAGTTATTTTTTGATTTTGTTTTGATAACAAATTTCAGATGTGAACAGTAAAAACTATGCATCGTTTTAGCCAGCTGATCCGAGGCCTGATTGATGGAGAAGTTGAGTTCGTGAAAGAGATGAAGATCTTCATCTCTCACCAGCTAAACTATCTGGACTCCAGCCGCCACGTCCCCATTAACATCCTCAACCAGAAGGAGATTATTTTCAGGAATATCAAAGACATTGTGACATTACATGAACGGTAACACTTGAATGCTGTTATGCAACATTTAAGGGTACTATTCAGAGTGATCAAATCACCACTTTGTCTCGTTAGGTCCGTTCTTCCTGGTCTGAGAGAGTGTGCCACAGATGATGATGTTGCCATGCATCTGATTAAACACACTGAAGACTTTGAGAAGTATCTTCACTACATGGTGGGACAAGTGCAGGCAGAGGCCTGCATCTCTGACAAGGCTGTTCAACAATATTTCAAAGTATTCACAAAATCAATTAAGATTTAGTATCAATGATGGTAAACTAAGATGATGAGCAGTAACTAGTCTAATGTCTGATATTGTTCATGACATTTCAGGAGTTAACAGAACCTGGTAAATCTGACCCTCCTGTCATGGATGTCCTCACTTTCATCCAGCAACCGGTAGAGAGGATTCAAACCTACCAGGCTTTACTAAAGGTCAGCATACAGTCACACAGGTTTAGTTTAGTGCTAATGCATGAAATGTGTAGCTGAATGTGTGTGATATAACAAAACATACTTTTGATAGGAATTAATCAAGAACAAAGCTAAGAGTGGCCAGAGCTGCTATCTGCTGGAGGATGCATTCTCCATGGTGTCCTGCCTGCCTTGGAGGTCTGACAATCTGCACCAGGTTTCTCTCATTGAGAACTACCCGGCTCCGCTAACTGCTCTGGGGGAGCCTGTGCGACAGGTAAGCAGAGACAACTGGTGTGTTTTCAAACTTTTGGTTTAGGCTCTGGGTCTTCATGGACTTTGTTGTGCCGTTTAGGGAGTCTTCACAGTGTGGGAGGAATCACCAGAAATTAAGACGACCACTAGAGGGCATCAGAGACAAGTCTTTCTTTTCAAGGACTGTATTGTACTGTGCAAGCCGAAGAAAGACACCAGCATGAACAGAGACACCTACACCTTCAGGAACAAGATGAAGGTAAGACTTCCTCTGATGCTTTAACTCTCCAGTTCTTCATCACGTCATATTTTTCATTCTTACTTTTGTAATCAATACAGCTGAATGATGTGGAAATAAAGGAGACTGTGGGTGGAGAGGAAAGGTCCTGGGGTTTGTGGCATGAGCATAGGGGCTCCACGAGGAGGTACACACTGCAGGGCCACTCTGCACTGGTTAAACTGTCCTGGCTCAAAGACCTGAAGGAGCTTCAGCAACGTTCCAGTCTGCATGCTAACAGTATGTTTTAACAAACAGTGCATTATGTGGGCATAAAACCAATATAATGTTGTCACTTCTTTGACCTCATGCTTAATGTGGCTGGTGTTTGATTTCTGTATTCATGTCTCTCAATAGGCCCTCCTGTGTTTGAGTCACTGCTGTCTGACTGCAAAACAAAGATCGGACAGACAATCAAACTCAGCTGCAAGATCTCAGGGTCTCCAAAACCAGTTATCAGCTGGCTCAAAGGTTTGAGAAACAAAACATGTTCAGCTGGTCCATCTTTTGGTTTTAATGGTCCATAAACATAATCCATATAACATAACAATATGTTATGAAAAGGTACTTGTATAGTTACACAGTAAATATGCATATAGGTGTATAGACAGTATGTCAATTGCCACTTTTATGTCATCTCTAATGCCCACGTCTGTAGATGGTCTTCCACTGGAAGATGACCCACGTCACATCATCACAGCAGACCGAACAGGCACCTGTAGTCTCATCCTGGACTGCCTGACCTCAGAGGATTCTGGGCAGTACGCATGTTATGCTACCAACTCCATGGGCAATGCAGGGACTCTGGCTAAGGTGGTGGTGCAGGGTGAGCCAAATCTACTCATTATTTTCTTGTTGTTCTATTTAAAATCATCAAGGCCCGTATGACACTGGAAAATATGTCTTTTCTGCAGCTCCACCCAGGTTTGTGAGTCGATTGGAAAGCGCTTGTCTAATAGAAGGAGAGGATATCCAGTTCTCTTGCTCCACACTCACCACACCTTTACCACGGATAAGGTTCAGTCTCACTGACTGTTTTTGTTTGATTTAGTTTTGGTCAGTTCATGTGCTAAATTCTTCAATCCATGACAGGTGGTTAAAAGATGGCAGAGAGCTGACTGACCAGCAGAAATACTGCATCGTGAATGATGCTCGTAGTGGAATCCTGTCTCTGATAGTGATCAGGGCCACAGAAGCAGATATCGGACAGTATGAGTGTGAGGTATTAAACTCAAATATAGCAGATTAACTCACCTGTCTCACTGACGTCAGATATCTCCCTTTTAAGATGGTGTATGTCTATGTTTTGTTTAGCTTTGGAATGAACTTGGCTGCGTCAAGTGCAAAGCAGGTCTGTGTCCTGCCTACATACCACCGACTGACACTGAGAATGACCAACCACAGGACTTACCTCCCAAAGGTACGACAATCAGAGCCACTGAGGTAAATGACGGGGTTTTCCTGTGGATGGTTCACACTCTCTTTAGTTCACCTGGGTTTAAGAAGGGATGAAGCACATGCCATTGTCCAGTGGTATATCAAATCCCATCAAGTCATGTGACATCTCTTCACTCTACAACAAACAATCTGGATCTTTCAACCTCTACCATTCATCCATTTTATCAAGTTTATACCATTTTGAATTTTTACTCTACTTACATTTTCCTTTTCACCCATTTTACACACTCACATCATAAGTACTTCCACCTACCAAACCAGTTGTCACCAGATTCCCACCAGTTATGGCATGGAGCGGTCTGTAGCTGAATGCTAACAACATAGTTTTCATGCAGTGTAACAAATTATTATTACTGGGTTGGAATGCATGAAACTGAAGGACTCACCTCATGTCTGATTTTCTCATTTGATTGACTGCTTCACATCAAGCATATCTTAACCCTAGCTCTCAGCATGTGATCCCTAATCTGTAGTTCATAACTATGTTGTGGTTAACATGATTAATAGCTCAGTCTTACCCATACTAAGTCTTTATCTAGACAACCATCTCTCATCTAATATCTACATATAACCAAGCTTGACTCAATGGACTCTAGTGTGTCATGGCTCCTCCGTTCTAAATGACCAGCAGTAAACCTTTTGCATGTTAAACTATGTCTTATAGTTCTCATGGTCAGATGTTTTCATGTAACCTCAATCATGACCTTTTCTAGCTGTGTTTTGTTGTCATAATGAGTGGGATCTTGTGGCTGCCATTCAACATAGACATCATACTACACTTCCCAGCATCCTTTTACCATGAAACAGTTTTGATACATTTATCGTATATGTAGAATGTGTGTTTGTGTTCATCATGTTTTCACTTTCTGCAGAGGGCATAGGCATTTGCTGCCATGTAAATGTCAGTCTAACTATGGAGGCACTATAGACCACAGCTGTAATTTATAAGCAATAATCATATATGGCTAATATACAGTAATGTCTTATATTTCTTTGTGGATATCCCAATTTTAGTTAAAATCAAAGTTGCAAACTGTAAATCTACTAGTAGTTTGTAGTTATTAGTTTGACATACTGTATGATCTACAGACTGTATTTTCTGGATATTTGACACCATGTTTTGCCCGTCCATTGTCCATAACCTACATGTTTTCCCCACATCTTCCCCCTACTTGTCCTGAAGCAGGAGGTTCCTCACATGGACAGTTCCATGTAAGTCATCATTGTCATGATAACAAATAACCACTCAACATTCCCTTCTCTCCTCTCGCCAATGCATGCCCAGCTAACTCTTCACTCCACAAGATGGTCATGTGCTGGGCAAGTGTCCCCTTAATGGCCATGTAGGAGTGGGCGTGTGCCCACATCCTGTTGGTGTGGTGGGTTAGTGGGGTTAAACCCTGAAGCTGAAGGTAAGAAATACAGTATTAACTGTTACAGGACTGCAAGGTAATGTAAAACAAATTCCATCATTATATATTTACTCTCTCTAGTCTCTACTCTCACTGAGTGTTGTTCTGGTTTTCGCAGATGCTGACTCAGAGGGCTGGTCCACTGCTTTTGTGAAGAAATGGCTACAGACTGATTTCACTCCCACGTCTATTGCAAAGATGCTTTTCCCTCCCGGAGACCCTGAACAGTAAGTTTTGTGTACCTTCTGTGATTATGTTGACCTTCTTTTTCTTCCTTGTAGGTAAACCTGGCAGGACATAAAACTGTAAAAGAGAGTAATCCTAGGTTTCTTTGTGGTAAAAATGCTAAGTTTGGAATGCAGGTTGCAGTTTTGTCAATAGATAAAAACATGTGTGTCCAAGTATCATTAACTTTTTCTTTTGTCTCATCTCTGCTGCTGCGGAGTGTAGTACAGAAATGGACGTTCATGCCGCCTCACTGGAGAACCGGGCAGTGCAGCAGCCTGTGTGTTACCTTGAAGAAGAGGAGATCTACATCACAGAGCCAATGCAGGAAATTACAGATGGTATTTTTGTATTGTATATTTTATAGTATTATTTAATTTACATGATTAATTAAATAATCTAATTTCCTGTGCAGCTCCTCCATCTGTCCAGGTACCCACTGAGGACCTGTGTGTAGAGCCTGGTCAAACGGCTATATTTACAACCATCATCACAGGAAGACCTACACCTAAGATTCAGTGGTACAAGGTATAAACATGGGCATCTGACATCATGCATTATATTTTTGTTTATCCTTTTCATTTCATTTTCTAAATAAATGGCATTTATTTGTACTGCTCAGTGGTAGGCTACGCTTATACTAAGTTCTGTCTTGGTCTCTGATTGGAGGATGGTGAGGAGCTTACTCCCAATGAGAATGTGAGAATAGTGCAACATGGAGCCCGATGCTCTGTGACCATTGTGTGCCCTGAAGCTGAGGACAGTGGTGTATACACCTGCTTCGCTCACAATGACTCTGGTCATACCTCATGCCAAGCTCAGCTCACAGTGGAGGAAGGTGAGACAACAGCTCTACGGACAAAAGTAATATTGTGATAATGTTAGTGTATGTGGTTTCCTACACTTCCAACTTTTTTCTGTAGGTCCCCTGGAGTTTCAGGAGAGAGAGGTGGAGCTGGGAAGGAGAAGGAAGTTATTCTCTGTCTATGACATACACGAGGAAATTGGAAGGTATACTTGATGTCTGTAAAGTCCAAGCTGTCCCGTATCATCTGCTCTATTTCATACAATTAAAACAGCCTTTGTGTGTTTCAGGGGAACATTTGGAGTGGTGAAGCGTGTAGTCCACAGAAGAACAAGTGAAGTCTTTGCTGCTAAGTTTCTTCCTCTGCGGGGCAGCACTCGGACCCGAGCCTTCCAGGAGAGAGACTTGCTGTCCCGTCTGGCTCACCCTAGAGTAGCCTGTCTGCTGGACTTCTTCTGCACCAGGCGCACACTGGTGCTAATCACAGAACTGTATCCTGCCTGTATCTTGTATTATACTAACTAGTTTATCTTTGATGTGGGTTTGACACACATACACACATTTGATCTTTGACACCTTTTCTAGCTGCTGTTCTCATGGACTTTTGGACCATTTATTACTGAGAGGATCAGTCTCGGAGAAAGAGGTACAAACTCATATTTGTCTTTAGTGTATCATGTAAGTTTTGGAAATATAATG
>JAVQJX010099203.1:0-20092 GCA_036025115.1 Ambassis agassizii | reverse complement strand
CACACACACACACAGTGCACAGAGAGAACAAAAAGAACACACACACACACAGTCATGGCAATGGAGTAATTGTGTGTGTGTGTGTGTGTGTGTGTGTGTGTGTGTGTGTGTGTGTGTGTGTGTGTGTGTGTGTGTGTGTGTGTGTGTGTGTGTGTTAACTGACTCATCTCATCACTGTCTTGCTAATGTGGAGACAGACGGCAGAGCCATCTGCTCTCAAGGCAACTACAACTTTTTGCGGCAACATTGCTCTCAGCATGCTCTGTGATTGGCTGACTGAACTTCAGGCTGAGCAGAATCAGGAAACACAATCATACATACAGAACATTTTGTTCTCATTTTTATTTATTGGCTTAACATAATGAAGCTTTTCTTTAGCCTTGTTCGAGCATAAAGGCTACAATGAGGCTAACCTGGTTCCTGTGGTAACAGCCTGCACAGAGCTAATCTTTAGCTGTCAGGCTTATAAAGGCTCCACCTGAGCCACTGTTAGTCTGTAGGTCAAGTGGCTTGTTTGGGTGCAACATTAGATCATTTCAACAAACTAAAATGCTTCAACTATGAAATTGCCTCCATGCTTCCTGGATATCCCAGAATGCACCTTGCAGTCAGTGCCGAGGGATTACCATGAGACAGTGTTTGGGTGAGATGGGAGATTTGCAGCTTTAAGTTGAGGCAAAAAAAGGTAGAAAAAAGCTTGTGTGTGTGTGTGTTTAAAAAAATGGGCGAGAGGTGGGGGGTGAGGCTCAGAGACTGTAAGCAACTGTTCCAGGATTACACTAACTAGCACGAGGTCATTCATGGGTGAGTGGGTAAATCAGGCTGGCACTGTGTCAACGCCAACCATGGATAAACTACTCCACTACAAATTTGATCACTCTCACTTTACAAAGGTTCAGTTATCAACAAGAAAAGAAAAAGAGCTGTCCTGTTAATATGCTCAAATTTGTATTTTTTCTAGTATTATTACACAAACACACATTTATTCACATAATTAACAAAGCCTCCAAAAACACACTTACTTCACACACTCCTCCAGTCAACTCTAACAGCATTATTCTGACAAATAACCTGTAATTCCCACTGCTGGCCGGACGCCAACGCAAACCTTCACACACACACACACACACACACACACACACACACACACACACAGTCATTCTGTACCCACTGTTAATTATGGTACTTCTGACAGCTGAAGCTGAAATGTCAATTGTTTGTTTACTTATTATCAGGATGCAAAACAATCCCATAACCTGCAAGGCTGAAGAGGAAATTTGTGTTTTTATGTATGTTATGTATTCATTTGTGTTCTTTTGTGTGCGTTGTTTAACCAACAAGTAATCTTATAGGTGGGAAAAGAAAATCCTCTTTAGCTGCATCCTGGAGGAAACACACACTTAATCATAACTCACTGTTCTCATTCACTGTTTGGAGACATGAATTGGTGATTAAATACAGTATGTGTTAACGAGAAGTCGATGGATCATTACTGGAAAAAGTTTAATTAAAGTCTCATTATAACATCTGCTTTTGGTATCATTGCATCCTCAGTCGATAAACGTTTAATGTAACATGATAAATTCATGACTTTTCCTCAAAACTGATCTAAATATTTGATTTCAATTTAAAGTGACAGTTTCATTGTTTAATCCAAAAAGCTCAAACTGACTTAAATTAACGACAATAAACCTTTAATCCGGACACAAAGGTTGTCATTCAGTGAACTGTCTACATTAAACAGGAAGAGAGGAAGAGGAGAAACAGGCTGAAAGGATGAAGGGTGCAAGGAAGAAAATAAGGAAAGAAAGAGAGAGGAAGGAAGTGAACAGGAAGGAGGAATAAAAGCTGAACAGAGGAGTGAAAGGAAACAATAGCAATGATTTGCCATGACAATGAAACACACAAGCTACCCTGCTGCCAAACCACGCTTGCCCCCAAACACACCTGGGATACCTACGACCAGGCATCTCTCTCCGATGTCAATGATGGACGCATTCACATGGTTGCTAAGCAACAAAAAATGCATGTAAATGATTGACTTGTACACCCACCGCCTCACACACACTTAGACTGTGACATTTCTTGGGTTTACTACACTATAATGGCTGCTTTTCTCGCCTCCTGCATCTCCTTGGAGACGGTCAGCGGCATTACAGAACTGGCCCTCTCACACACACAGACACAAACACATGCATAAACACTATTAATTATCTCCTTCCTCATTCAAACGTGTGAATCGTCTCAGTTGCAGCAGCCAAAGTGGTGAAGAAGAAGATGACGACGACATTTGCAAGCTTTGCTGTCCTCACATGACCCTCAGCACACACTAAGGCAGGACACACACAAACACACACACAGATCTCAGGCCCCATGTGGGTACACACATGGGGATTCAACATGTGAAAAGGAAAAAGAAGTGAGAGGAGAGGAGGCGGGAGGCGGGAGGCTTCTGAGGCTTGACAAACGGCGAGCTGCATTCAAATGCACTGAGGCAGACTTTCACTATGACTGGTTCTATAAAGAAGAAAAAGTAAGTGCATTAAGTGATGCATCAAGCCTCCACTTCACTCTGTTCCTCCCCTTTCTCATCCTCCTCCTCATTTCATCATTCATCCACTGTTTTCCTCTCCTTCTGCTTCATTTTTCACCTCTTCTCTTCATCATCTTTCTACTCCTTTCTTACGTCCAACCCGTCCAACACCTTCCTCCCCTCCTCCTCCTCCTCGTCCTCCTGCTGTCCATAACTGCTGATCTGCAGCAGTCATGAAGGTCGCAGAGCTCCTCGCCTGAAGGACACATGGTGACGGGTGGATGCAGCATATGCCGCTATGCAGTACAACATGTGAGAGCCTAGCATGGAAACAGTGAGGCTATAAATATAGCATGAAGCCGGCTCCATGAATCCTGCCTGCTGCTCTCTGTACAGCAGCCTGCACTACCTGAATGTATAAAAGTACAACAGACTGAAGAAGCAGAACTACAAAGGACATGTCAGAGGATTATTGAATTCAGCTTGAAGCGATGAAACCTCACCTCTCTCACTGTGTGTGTGTGTGTGTGTGTCTTTTATTTATAGACTTCAATGTAGAAGTAGCTGCCTAACACCTATATAGAGTTTGAAGGCCATCTCTGACATCAGTGCTATTGATTAAGAGTGTTTTTTTTCCTGCAGATATTAAACATGTCAAATAGCAAAATGCGTGGATGTAACAGCGTCATATCAGGCTATTGATCTGTAAGCAGAATATTTATCTTAATTAAATTTAGTGTCAGATGTGGTCATTTTTCTGCCCACAGGGAAAACGATGAATCAAAAAAAAAAAATCACAACACAAACAGAGCAATTGTTCTGTCAACTCCATTTACACTCACTAATGTGGAAAATAGATTAGTTTAGGTCCAGAAGCAAGAATGTCCATGCTGAACAGAAATGAATTTGTTTGTATTAATGTGATTTAATAACATAAGTGCATGTTATAATACTCAAGATGTCAATTAAGTGAGTTCTGGAAAATTGTGAAATAAAGATTGGCTTATGCATTTGTTAATGTGGTAATATCACACTAAGTTTCTCATTCATGTGCTCTAATCACCTGATTTTAGGCTTCCAAACAGCGTTTCTGCACAGAGGCTCTATTTTTTACTGAGGTCTGACGGCTAAGAAAGTGTTTCTCCTCCCCAGGGCTCAGAGCACAGTGCCTGGCCCAGATAGACACAAGGCTTTCCTACAGCAGCAGCCCAGTGTGGGGCTATGACACCAGTGATATAAAATGGCAAAAACAAACCAATTAGTGGAGAACTCAGTCAATAAAATCTATATTTAGAGTGTTCGCAAAACTCAAAAAACTATTTGCGGACGTCATCAAACCGAGTTCAGTGACGCTGTGAGAGATAAAAGTCACACAATCTCACACAAAGACGCACCGCATAATGACTAAACAAAATGTAAACTAGATGTGGAGAGAATTAAATGGGCTGTAACTCTAAATGACAACAATAAGCTCCTTTAGGATGCAATTTCAGTCAGGCCAATTTTAATCATGTGGCTGCTGCTCTTAATGCAGAGTACATCAGCAGAATGAGCTTCAACAACAACACAAAGACGTGCACAGAGTCCTGGACAGCTTCACATCTAAAAAACAGGGCCTGTGTGGTGGCATCTAAGCAGACCAATCAGTGATGCTAGCCACTCCTCAGGCTACAACACACACCACCAGGTTGCCCAATATGGACTTTGAGTGTGAAGGTGATGTGTGCAGAGGTTGAGTGGGCGTTGAGGAAACACAAACAAGTGACAGAGCTTTGTAGAAAATGACAGTTTGGCTGCTTTTCTTTTTTATCAGGTTCATCCTCTGGCACACACAACAAGTGGTCAGACACTGACCTCACAAGCATTCAAATAACAACAGCTTTTTAGACATGTCTTCTAGGCACGCCAAGTGCTCCCATGCCAAAATAGAAAAAGGGTTAAAACAACTCACACATGCACTGCTATAAATAGGGTTGCCATGTTTGTGTGTGTGGGTGCAGAGAGGTGACAGCAGATGCTCCCACTGCACGCAGAAATGCAAAGAAAGGAAGAAATAAAAGCATTACTCAGCATTAACACCATCTACTTTCAGTAGCTTTTATTACCGACTTTGTTTCATGTGACACAAATGGACACATGGGCATGCATGACCAAAATATACAGTACAACCATGACCTTTGACCTCTTTTAACCCCTCTTGGACACAGGCAAGGTGTCTAAAACGCAGACTCCTGCAGTAAAAGCTCTGTGAGAACACAGGGGGCCATCATGCACTGCTGCAGGTATGAAACAGTTGGTCAGTTAGCGCCATGCTAAAGGGCACGTCAGTCACACAGAGCAGAACAGGACTAAAAAGGCACTTGGACCTCCCCTCACATGACTGCTGTGCTTATTTTAGAAGAACACAGGCTGCTCATGCTAAAGATTATTGCCATGGCAAAGATAACCTCCTGTTCTTGGTTAACCATACTTTAACAAAGGTTATCCCCGCTGAGATTAAGAGGGACTTTTTTTCAAGGACGACCTGCCAACACAGAGACAAACAGCAACACAAAGTGAGAACACAATCAAAGGAGAAGACAGTGAAAAAGGTAGAAATAAACATGTCAAAGGGTTTTTTTTTTACATGGAGATCCAGCAGGGAAACAAACAGACATTTTAATGCTGACAGAGACATAATAAAAACACAATAAAAAGAAAACAAACCAGCGGAAGCAGACCACGATCATTTGAGTTATACAGACAAAGACACTGAGCTTTGCTGTTATTCACCGTCTAATTCATTTCAAGCTTCACCTATAAATTAGATTGTGTCCTCCACACACACACTCCACTGAGGCGTCTCATGCATGTTTGAGCTGACAGAGAAGAAGGGGTTTGGGTCTTCCCAGCTATGCTGCCCACATACTGCATGTGAACAGTTCCACCAGAGAAGCAGCTGTTCCTGTAGCTGCGTGAGTGCAGAAGAAGCAGGCTAATGTTGCTTGACCTAGAAGCTATGGGGAGTCTATATGCATGTTGGAAACACAGACACACACCTGCACACACACACAACAACACATACAGGGAGCCATATGGGCAGGCAGTAAATAGTCTATCAGTTGCTATGATCAAATATCAGACCTCCCACCTTTGCTCTGATAAAAACTGTCGGCCTCCAGCACACACACAGACACACACACCTTTGTCACCTCTAACCACTGGCAATCTGTCACTGCTTCACACACACATACACCAACATGCAAGCAAACATCCATTGTGCATGCATGACAGTCGCTTAGAAACACACAGCGTCATCATGTGGGGACACACAATCACTTACACACGCACACACACACGGAGGAAGTGGAGGATGACCGGTGCAATCAGCGACTCCGTCCTTGAGCGGAGTGAGGGATGCCGTCGGTGACACATCATTGCCGAGGCAGTTCACACGCACATGCACACATGACACACACAACAATAAACTACATCCATTCTCCACCTGTATTAAACACACAGACAGTATGAGGAAATCCATAAAGCTCTGCTCACACAGACATGATTAGAGGATAAATTTATGCTGTCCTCTAACGCCGTGACATTTGGAGTTGTTTCGTTTCAGAGATGAGGAGTCTCACTGAACTCTCTTTCTCATGATATTTCTCTTTTTCTATCTTTTTACACCATCCCAGTTTTCAATTAAAGTGAAGAGATGCTTCATCACTGCTCTTAATCCGTTTAATTTTCTCTACCTTTGTCTGCTCTATTCGTCTCTATCTCCATATCATTCATTTTTCTGTCTTTTGTTTCTGAAACTTTTTTATGAAATTTTCAGACATTCAGCTCAAAGTTAGAGGCCTTTAAATCCTCAAACTCACATTTCATGCACACTACACTATATTCTTTCAGTTTTAAATAGATCTAATGAGTATCAGCAGAACAGGTACTCAGCTCTGCTATGCAACACAGAGCAGCCAGGCATGGAGGGCACAGCCGCCATTAACTCCCTATTTGTTAGTGCTTCTACATTCGACCTGAAGAGGTCCAGACTTTAGGCTGCTTAGCCAAATGTGGGGAGATAACCAGGGCTTAGTGGCTTAACACAAACAGAATTAGTCCAGCACGACCAGTTGCGTCGCTCTGGGAGCTCTAGTCAGACACACAATTCAACTTCTGTTACACTGAAACAACCTGAGGACGTTTTTACAACAGTAACTTTAACCTACAAACTGGGAATGTTCTGAATAATTTGTGAGTTTTTAATCTAATAAAAAACATGCTACGCATTTCTTTCAATTCATTGTTTGCAATGTTAAAGAATGAATTATTTATTATTTTTAAATGAATTATGACTAACAAAAGACAAAAAACAGTCACACCTGTGTTTTACTATCAAATGCTTCTAGAGAATTAAAGACGTTTTTACTGAACATTTTGTCAACAGAACTTACTTTTCTGCAGTTCTACAGGATCATAACAGGTGGGAAGAGGAGAGGAGGAAATTACAAAGTGACGACAACAGGTGGAGAGGAGCACAGAGAGCAGAAGGGAAAGGAAACAAGTAGACAAACTAGTCAACAGTGATATCAAAGAATTAAGAGAAAGTAGCAAGATTATCTGACACGCTGGAGTGATAAGAATCAAACTGTATGAGATGTAAAATGTGTTTATATGTGTGTGTGTGTGTGTGTGTGTGTGTGCAGTCTCTCTGCTGGATGATGCACGTGATGGAGAGCCTCATGCAGCAGCAGAGCCATATTAGGTAGAAAAGAAAGAGGGAAACAAAGACGCAGACTTTGTACTACAACTTTTGACCTCCTGGTTTATCTCTAAATACAGCATACAAAGTGAACCTGCTTCTGAGAGGCTGACGAAACTGTGTGTGTGCATGGGAGGGTGTGTGACGCTGCAGCTGTGCCAAGTACAAAAAGCAGAGTACGCATGTGTGTGTGTTAATCATCAGACGTGAAGCCGTGCAGGCTTTGAACTTTCCAGCTGTCCCATCAAAAGATCGGCTTCCTTTCTGCATCTGTAACACTTTGCTTTTGTGTTTTGCCATTATGTCCATCTTGGTCTGTAAAAACACACACATGCAGTGATAAAGGAACTATGTACACAAACACACTGTCCTCTTTTATTTTGCCTTTATGGATCCATTTGTCCACACACACCTGTAGACACCTCTATTCTGCATTTTCTTTGCAGTTAAATAAGTATAAATACATAATGTGTTCATTTTTGTGACTTAATTCAACAAACCAAAGTTCTAAATATCAACAAATCTTTTATCCACACTGCTGTGTTGTGTCTGCACTAAACAGAAAATATGATCCACTTCTTCCTCCTCCGCTCTGCTCTCACATAGCAGCTGCTTTGGTAACGTCTCTCCCTGTCAACCTGTCTGCAGCAAATCTTTCACCTGGCAGACTGGAACTGGCCTTCACACACACACACACACACACACACACACACACACACACACACACACAGAGAGGCTCGGACAACGCACGGGTTAGCTCTGAAAATGTCGCAGTAAATAACACACAGGGTGGGACAGGCAGCTGATGTGAGACCTTGTGTGTTTGTGTGTGTGTGACCATGTTTATAGTGGCAGAACGACCTTCACGCCACCACCTCATTCTATTACTATAGTGCCCTCATTGCTTTGTTGCTTTCATACACACACAGGTGTGGTGTTGCTGTGTGGAAGAGAGGTGTGTAGTAGCTCTGAAGAAAATCAGATAGACTTTATAAAACAGACATGTTCCAGGTGGGAAGGCTTCACACACACACACACACACACACACACACCAACCGGAGTGAATTACAGATGCACACACAGTGTCACTCTGAGACTTTTGCAGATTTGTGGGTGTTTGATGATAGTGTGTGAGTTTCTGTCCTTGTCTATGTGTGTGTAGGATGCTCTTATGCAAGCGTTAGTCATCTCAGCAGTCTTGACATTTCTTTCCATAAGAGAGGAACGAAGGCAGATTTGCCTCCACAGCAGGATTACTAGTCAAGTATTACAGCACAGCACTCACAGGCAGAGTGTTGCTAAGGTTGTTAGCGGTTGTAGCATCTCTATAGGATGCTGATTATTTATGGTAAAAAAAAATCTATTACAGAGAACAACTCTTTAAGTTCTGCACTGGCTTGATTATGTCCCTTGTTACCAGTGGCAACCTCCCTGTACATTTTCCTGTCTATGTCACTCAACTCCCAGCATCCATGTCTGACTCCTGGCTGTGGAGAAAGAGGGCTAAGAACATGATTTAATACCTCAAATAATAAATGTTCCTCATTAGCTGTGTTGTATCACTAAGATCTTTAGATGCTTCTGCACCCAACAAACACAATGAAACTCAGACACATTCTGCTGAAGACCTACAATATGGCTGCCAGAGGAGGCATTACATCACTTAAGAGCTCTCTGTTGGGCACTTCAACACCTCTGCATATTAATCCAGGTGAGAGCAATGCTAATTTTTCCTCTCCTGAAGGGCACCTGTAGTGTAGAGTGAGAGCAAACAATGAACCTGCCGTGTTGCCAGGACAGCTAAAAATCTGTATTGCTGGTGTGTTCTGGTGGCCGTGACAGAGGGGCACAGAAAGCTCTGGAAAGCTTTTCTCTGGTGGTTTCCGAGGTGTTCAGCTTCTCATTCAGCTGCTGGCAACAGGACTAATGAACCAGACCAAGGCTGCCATTCTAATGGGACCAGAACACACACACTCTCTCTTTCTCTCTCTCTCTCTCTCTCTCTCTCTCTCTCTCTCTCACACACACACACAGAGTGATCATTCAGTCTTCCTAGTAGGCAGTTCACTACATCACCCGATAATATAGAGGTAACACCACCCAAACAGGGTGTCAGGCTCTGACCTGAGTATAAAACAGCACTGAACTTATTCTTCCAACTCAGAGCCCGACTGAGTTAAACAGGGCGCTCTAATGAGTGCAAGTTAACCTTCAGATACTACTCACAGCAATACAATGTTAGCTATGTGCAAGCCAAACATTATGGTGCAAGGACAAGGCTTTGCAGAGCAGAGATTTAGTAATTATCCTGGTTGAATCTGTGGCCATAAATGGCTACTTTTCAACCTAGATGACCACCAGAGGATGAAATACAGGCTTATACATAAGCTCAGCATCCACCTCAACTTTCCATTCTTTGTTCATAACATTGTTTGTGTGATGAAAAGTGATTTCTTTACCTTAATACATACATTATTGGAGCTGTATTCAGTACCAAGGTCAATGATTCTCTTTCCCAAAGTTCTCTCTCACATGAGTAGGCTGTTTCGACATCTGCTCTCCTCTGCTTAAATAATGAGCCTCTTTACTATCTCTCTCACCCACTCTCCTCACCTGTCTGACTCTTTTGTCTACTTTCTCTCTTCCTCCCCCGGTCGTCTTCTTCTTGAAATCACCTGCAGAAGAATCGATAAGCTATCAGACCATGAAGACTCGCAGACTCTCTGCCGTTCTCTCTGTATTCCAGTCTGTGTCAATTGGCTATCAGCCATCCTCAGTCAGTCAGTGTCGGTGTGTGTGTGTGTGTGCGCCATCAAATCCCACATTTGATTGACAAAACATCCATCACTCACTTGTACTTGTCATGGTGAGAGTGTGTGCATGTGTGTGTGTTGGCTCCGCTATTTCAATCCAGACAAACTAAAGAGATAGAGATGAAAGAGCCCAAGAGAGAGAATTAAATCAAATCTGAACAGTAAATGAAGATGAAAAGAGAGGCAGCTAAAGAGCATTTTGGGAAGGAGAGTAAATGAGGAGGAGAAATAAAAAGGAGAGTTGAAATGAGGTCAGCTGCTGCTGCTGCTGAGGGAAAAACACCGAGCATGGAGAGAGGCAAGCACTGACAGGAAGGAGAGGTGTGCGGCCAGAGATGGACAGAGAGAGAGACACACCACACTCACAACAGACAGCAGTGTGTGTGTGTTGTACAGAGAAACACAATATATTTAACAAGTGTTAAATACATACTGTTTTAGCCAACTTGTTTTTTACATTATCTAACACATGACAAGATAACAAGTGACAGAGCTCTGTGTCTGCGTCACATGCTGTGTTATCAATCAATACTCTCAGTTAATACAACATGAACACAGCAGGTAAAGTGGGAAAGGTACAAGAGCTCACAAATGTTTCAGATACGGCCTAAAATCCAGAGCTAGGTGTTGGTAAGTACACCAAGATTCTATGGGTAGATATAAACACCTCCTCAGGTAACGGTGTAGGAATAATAAAGCACTCTGAGATGCCGTGGGATACAAGCAGACACCTTTATTCTTGCACCATCTGTCCTTCTGTACTTGCTAAGGGGCATCCATGGTGCATTCTGGACCCATCCTTATTCACAC
The DNA here is from genome assembly GCA_036025115.1 of Ambassis agassizii. NCBI lineage: Eukaryota > Metazoa > Chordata > Actinopteri > Ambassidae > Ambassis > Ambassis agassizii. The sequence goes on along the minus strand of JAVQJX010099203.1, from coordinate 9,195 downwards.
AGCAACCAAAACACATCTATCCATCACTTGCATCAAAAGCTTTTATCTGAACAACACTGCATACTCTGACCAAAGTTTTCAACAAAGCTAACCTGCATGCAGGACACAGGATACCATCACGCTGATCCTTGATAATCAGCAAGAGCCACTGGCACCATTGACACTGACTGCGCCTCCAGTGTGTACAGTATGTGTTGAGGAGTAAAAGCAGGGTGGGATGTTTTCTGTCTGACGCGTTCTGGTCCAATATTCAAGCAGCAAGAGTTGGCGCTGACTCTTCATCTTCGAGCTGATAAAACACAAGTGTTTAACTGTCTTAACAGTTAACTTCTCCATTAACACTCAGTTACCTGAAGGAGGAGTAGAGGAAAAACACATTCAACCATACACGCCCAAACACCACAAAAAACCGACACGTATGAAAGAGGCCTGCACGTGCACGTACACATAAGGACACACACTCACCATGAAAGAATTTGGCTTATTACCCATATTGCATCATACTAATAATGTGAAGAGCACCCCCGCCTCTACAGCGCAACAATGAGTAAAAGAGAAAGTGCTACACACACACAACAGCATGGGCGTGTCAATATTTTCAGAGGCAACTCAACGGGATGCCACTCATTTCTAATCTGCTGATGGGGATCGGATATCCTCCGACTACACACTTAGAATCTTCAGAGTTGATTAGAAATCATTTCCTCATTAACCTGAGCCCCACGGTCTCCACAGGCAGGTTGACAATTTGTGATGAATATAACAAATGTAAATGATCTGATGTGATTTTTTTTTTTTTTTTTTTAGGCATATTATTGTTAAAAGTACTCAGCTGTTGTGTTGATTTTGCTTGACTACACAGCACTCAGGAGCTGGTCTACTCTCTTCATGCATGGTGTGAGTGTTGCCGTAATCATGGATGTGCAAGTATTACTGTATGCATGTGTAGTGTGTGTGCGTAACGCCATATCACCGTAGCACTGAGCTTTCTGGTCACGCAAGCCTGAGCAGCCTTTGGGAACTAGGTCAATGAGAGAGAGGGAGAGAGAGAGAGAGAGAGCGAGAGAGACTGTGATGAATGGAGAGAGAGGAAATCATGGTCAGATATAACATAGAGAAGGAAGAAGATGAGGAAGAAGAAGACACGCAAAGGCAGGAAGAAGAGGTAAAGAAGTGGAAAGTTTCCACTTGTAAACCAGCAGGAGGTATGTTTTAGTAACATGTGCTCACATGACATAGGTGTGTGTTTGTGTGTCCCAGTGGACATTAAATGGCCTCACCTACTTCTCTCTCTCTCTCAGTATGCAGGTAGAAGCCTGCTTGCTTCCAACCCACATGCATGACTCACACCCTCAATCACAACACACACACACACCTATAAACTTTCCATCCCTAAGCTGTGCAGGGCCTCCTGAGCCTCCATCAGTACCAGCCGGCTCCAACCCTGATGTGTTTATCACTAAATTATGTTACATTATCAGGAGAACACATCACAATATCAGGGTTATTACATTTTGGACTCCAACAGAGATGCAATTTATTAATTCTGATGAGCTACCGCATTAGTCTGCAGTTACTCAAATTCTCCAAGGATTGTAATTGATAATGTCTTTTATTTTGAAGGAAGCAGGGCTGCAGGTTCCAGCTGTGTGAAGCATGCGGAGAGAGATCTGTAATTATGATTGAACCTGAGGTCACACACACGAGTCACAAATGTAACAGTGATGAGTACACATCTGTGCCAAGAAAAGTATTTATAACACATGCACATTTAGACACACACACACATTAGCATGTCTTTCAAGAAAGCAACAACATCTAAAAATAACAACAAATGGCTTTTTAAGTGGACTAATGGACAAAGAGAAATGCTTACTGTGTCTGTGTGTGTCTGCATTGAACCATATCAAATAACAATGTACTGGGTGTGATAGGCTGTGTTTCTAAATAACTGCGGTGAGCTTAGTGAGTGTGTATGTTTGCATAAAAGTACAAGTTCACACCAGTTTGTGCTTGCCTTCCCTTGGTGCCTGTGCGTGTGTCCTCCTGTCCCCGTGCTCTGTTACACCATGCCATGGAAATTTCCTCTAACCCTTTCTCTCATTTACACCAGTGCCCTTGAGAGCATGTGCACGCACACACACGCACATACACACACAGTCTACAGTAGAGATAACCCAACTGTCATTCTGTTGAGACTATAAACTGTTTGTGTGTCCTACTCCTAAAACCAACAAATCTGCTTAACAGTCACATGATGATTAATATTTACTGCTACTACAGCAGCTACCACTGTTACTCCCTATACAACAGCAAGAAAAAGAACCCTGCAGCAAACACTACCAGCAGGCCATGACTGCAACTGCTCCCCTTCAGCTTCTGCTACTCGCACTGCCTTTAACAAGATGATTAATACATACATTATTTTTTCCAAAGTCATACAGTATGGAAGCAATGAGCGTAGCCACCACTACATCTATTATTGCTGATTTTACAACTGCTGCATCATGAATACATGTATGTCTGAGCTGCTGCCAGCACAGTAAGGACAAAAATAATTCATGGTGTCACTGAATGAGCTTCATTGTTTCTTTAACCCCCGGTGGAGGATCCATTCAGAGACACCACACGATGGCTTTACCCCTGAAAGCACCTTGTAATCCTTAAACTTGTGGAGCATGAGTCGTAATCACACACGATAATCCTTCTGGACTATGTGGATTATTAGGAAGGGTGGGGGCACTAATGTATACATTTTGGATGGCAGACAGGCCATGTGTGTGTGTGTGTGTGTGTGTCGCCTCGGTCCAGCAGCGCTATAGTGTCAGTGTCGGATGGAGTGATGATGTGTTTGTGCAGTTGGGTGCTTGCCCATCCACGGTCCAGACATCTTTACAACTCGATCTGTCTGATGGTTAAGTTGGGGCTAACCCCAGCCAAAACACTGGCACAACGTCAAGGAGAGCAAGAGGCTGGACGTTGTGGCCAGTGACACACAATCCAATAAAGGAGCAGCATTTACACCTCCAGGACTCTCATTCATCTTGCACATTTTATTACACTGTTTCACAACATCAAAGTCTAACAACAGTGTCAAAGTCCAGCTGTTGCAGACAGTGAAGCAGCCCTACTATTTTTACAGTCCTACAGGTCAAGCCAAGCTTGTAAAAACACTTTAAAATGATCCATATTTACAGTGATAAGCATCATAAAAGTAACACTTTTTACTGTATCTGTCATGTCTTGATAAAGGTGCACTTAAGAGCAAAATGTTTGAGAAATCCCACTTGAATTGAACTCCTAGCAGTCATCATCCTCCCAGCATCCACACCTTTTCACTAAACACTTGAGATTGTGTGGCTAACGCCGGGCTCCATGCAGCGCTGTCATGTTGCTGTGATTATCAGCATCCCCTCTCATCTCTTCAGATTTTAGCAACAGACACGACCCTGCAGTGCACTTTTTCTGCTTTAAAATAAGATGTTTCCCTGGTGACTGCCCCTGTGATAAATCACGTAACAGAGGAGGGAGAGCTTTAAAGAAATAGGGCAGCAAACCAGTGCGCCTCCACGTGCTTCTCTACAAAGCCCCGAGCTGCTGGCTGAGATTGGATTCCCTCTCCTTCAAACCTTTCCTATCTCCCCTTGGTGTGTGTGTGCAGAGTTACATGACAAATAACCTCACATTCATGTTGACACTATCAATACAGCAACAGGATCCCTGTGATGAATACAAATCAGCAGGAAAGGTTAGCTAAGGACACATAGCAAACATATACACAAATGAAAACAACATAAGGAAGTAGTGAGTGAACCACTTCTTTACAGCTAACGTATATGCACCCTCCATGTCACTGCACATGAAGAATGCATGTTTTTAACTGAACACAAGGCTACGTAATACGGGCGGATTAACATGCTCACATTTTGAGCAGGCTTCCATCTTTACAGAGATCCTTCTTAGACACAGATCAGCACTCCTATAGAAGTAGAAAAAAAAAGAAAAAGTAGAGCTTACTCCTACATAGGGGCTACACTGAGAAATTATTTGCTAAGTCAGGTTGGCTCATTGTTAATAATCAGTCTAATTATTCTTCAGGGCCCACAGTGACTGAGAGCAGTGCAGGAAAACACTGGGGTTGGTGTTTTTTTGGTCAACTTGGGACTTAAATTGATCAATTCCCCAAACAGTTTGGCATATTAATAAACTTAACATCACTGAAGACTTCTAGGTTCAAACCCGACACACAGCAGCAAGATGATGCCTCATTAGGCCCCAAAGGTTAAATGGTATGTAAATGATGATTTAACAATAAATAACCCAAATGATAAATCCTCTGTGGTCTGCTGGGAGACCGAATGTGCCATAAAGATAAAAACCGTAAAGAAGATGATAAAGAGGAAACGATGAGAGGTGATAACAGTGAATCACAGTGCTGAGTGTAAAGTACATAATCTGTATAAAACCATATCCTGGAGAGAGAGAGAGAGAAAGATGGGGGGGAAATTTACATTTTCACATCCCACTCTGGTTTGAGTCACAGCCAACAACCTGGAACACGACGACAAAGCGAATAGATTTTCATATAAATTAAGGTGGCAAAAGGCAGCTGGTGAATACTTAATACGACTCTCGCTCGCTTTACCGTTTTCTCATCCTCTTCTCGCTCCCACTCTATCTGTTCTCTCATCCTCTCACTATAAAACACGCAATACAGCCATTGTGCGTGTTGGACACTTTGCACGGTTGAGCGCTACTCTGCTGCTCCACCTCAGGGGAAGAAGAACTGCTCAGAGAATCCTGCAGTGTGCATGCTATGTGGGATGAAAACTGGATGCAAAGATTCTAAAGCAGTGCCCTGTTTCTTCTGCTGACCTCTGACACTGCCTGCTCCCTTGTGATGTAAGCGTTTATTCCACTATGAGTTAACTCCAGAGAGTTTTAAATCAGATTAGGGATGAAACTGTCTGATCGTTGGTCAACATTAGTGTTGTTTCCTTCTGCGATGGCCTGCTGAATAACATGATGAAAACAAACAAACTAAGGCAGAAACAGGTGTACTCTGATACAGCCTCACTAGAAAAAACCTAGCTAATGAAGACGTATTGTGTAGCTGCGGTTGGCCTTAAATTGTGCAGGGCAGTAAGCCCTGTTTATCCCTGTTTGGAAACCAGGTTAAAGGTTAAGGCTGTCAGAGCCTCCCTGGGCTTTGTACACAAGGCCACAAATCCACACAGTCCAAAGAATCAATGAAAATGACAAATGGATGGATGCATCATAGCAACTCTGCATGACTGCAAGCAAAGCCTCAATGAATCTGGATTATATCTTTAGTTACAATCTCTCCTGTGTGCATCAGAAAGCTGCAAAATCAATCATTAAAACCAATCAATTCTGCCATAAGAAGGAAGAGCTGCTGCATCAAACCAAAGCTTTCTAATTACTGTTTGAAATGTTTTACAGAACATGATGCAGAAAAAGATGCTTTGGATACTTCAGCTATGGAGTCATCACATAGTTTGAATGTGTTTCAGCTCCATTGTTTACAGTACTGTTCAGCACAGGCACCGCTGAGCAGATGACGCTGCTGCTGTGAGTCAAACGATGTGTGGTGAGTTGCTTTGTGAAATATAATTACTGCAAAGTAAATAAACAATGACCCAATCATTTTCACTTTCTGATACACCATGAATTCATCATGTAGGATTTTTTTTTTTTTTTTTTTGCAAAATAGACAATATTTCTAAAGGGACATTCAGGGTTTGTGTTGTACTTTTATTGCATTAAATCTATTTTCCCATCTGCCACCAACATATACCATTATGAGGCATCATGCAAATATCAGCTAAGACAATAAGTTCTGACTTAACAAGTTTCTTCAACAAGTTCCCATTGTCAACAACAACAGAGTGCATGTTGCAGGTGATGCTAAAACTAGAAACCACTAGTTTTTATATAGGAACAAGGAGGGTTTATATATGGTTTATAAAAATGGCTTCCCAAAAGAAAGATGAGACATAAAAATAACCAGGATTCTTTTTTAATCCAGAGCAGTAAGCATGAATGTTAGCTGTGCCAACCAGGCCTGAGTGAACAGCTGACGAATCACCATGTCATTACTTATTAAAAGACTCCCCCTCACTATAACCTGTGCTAGCATGTTAGCTAGCATCAACACACTTCTACATGTGGGAAACACACAGCCTCCCCTATGGGTTCCTGCACAAGGCCCAAAGGGGGGGGGGGGGAGGGTCCGGTGTCTAAGCCGGATGCCGGATGAACCTCATAGGGGATTTGGGAGGAAGCAACCATATTCCCAACGCCCACACTGACGCACAACTGCACGATGAGGATCAGCTACACATAAACACACATTTATAGATCATATCAGATTTACACTAGGTAAAGTAAGCAGCAGTGAACGGGCAGGTTTCCACAGGGGTGAGAGACAACCCAGACCAACAGCAACTCTGTTTTATCGATTTAACACTTTGCCGTTCATCTTAACACAAAGGAAGTGTGATGACACAACATGCATGCAGTAGAATTTAACACAAGACAATACATTGTTGTCCAGAGAGATGATAGCAGTTAGCCGAACAATATGTTCTCTGACCTTTGACCTGTGAAGTCAATTGTTGTGTGTGTGTGTGTGTGTGTGTGTGTGTGTGTGTGTGTGTGTGTGTGTGTGTGTGTGTGTCCAGTACACAGTGACAGAAGGGACAGGTGAGTCACTGTGGGGCTGCACACTGAACACATTGCACTGCAGCACTGCACATCACGACTCCGACAGACAGAAAGACGCACAGAGGAAAGTAACGACGCAGACTCAGGGATCAGAGACAAAAAACACAAAAGCAAAACGCAGCGGAGACACAACAAGGTAAAGGTGACAGAAACGATGTAGGCGAGGGGAGATTCTGTCTGTTTGTCTGTCTGTCCCTGGCACACTGTAAATCCCAGTCACTGCCAATAACACCGGTACCCATCACTCCTGGGTGGAACTTCAAAGCCTTGTTATTTATACACCTGTCTGTCTGCCTGCTTTCCTGGCTGTCTGGATCCCTCACTCTTCTGTCACAGTCCACTTAAAATCGGATTTATTGACCTACATGAAGAAAGTGATGCGTCCGATGTCTACTTGTAGTGCCAGTGCGTGTCCGTGAGCATTTCGTTGATGCCAAATCACCTTTACGTGACATTATTTTAGAAAAATGATGCACAAATTATGACTATAATGGGGATCTAAAAGCCTTTCTCTGCTCAACTGCACTATCAGGCGTAATCCAGCTATCAAGCTAAATGTGGTCAGTAAGGGACTGTGTGACTTCCGATCCGAAATTGGATAGGATCACCTGATAGAGTGGGATGAGAGCTCACCGCCTGCCGCCACAAACACACAGAGGCGTCCTGGTTACAGGATAAAGTGCTGACTGACAGTATTAGGCAGTATAGGGCCACACAGCAGCACAGTAATGGCTTTAATCTTTATTAAGTTTATTAAGTTTTCCATTTTAGTGCATGTGGGTGTTGTTTCAGAGGAGTCATCAAGCGTTTTTAACACTTGCAACTAACATGCAGCCTGAAGCTCAGAGGAAGCAAGAGTGAATAATTGGGTGATGAATGGGAACAGTATGTCTTCTTGATAAATATTTCCAACTCACATCTTGTATCTGTGTCAGGCCGAGTCTCTCTCTCTCTCTTCTTTGAGAAATCACACCTCCAATGAAATGTTAATTGTGTGTGTGTGCAGTAGAGAATATAGATTATATTCTGGATAGAAAGCAGCCTTCAGATCCCAAAATTCATCAGTATTTTTAACACATTTTTAACACTAGAAGTGGAGAAAAACTGCACTGCAGTAAAATTTTTATGATGCCTTCAGGGAAACTAGTGCAACTATTTTTACTTAGCTTGACCTTAAGTGTTGAAAAGAACTTGAGTCACGTGTAATTTCATGTAGCTGCTCCACTGGTGAGAATGACTGATATCTGTCAGTCTGTGCTCTGATTTTGAGGTTCTGGACTTCATCTTTCTTTTCTTGTTGGAAACCAACACATGTGCTTCAAATTCACATGTGACTATTCCCCATAGGAACAAGGTTATTCAACTGCTGCACAAAGTGAACTGGATGAGCCACGGCTAATATTTTACTAGCATGCGCCCCGTGGCTGGTCGTGTCCTGTTACAGCAGGATGTGGTGACTGACGTTAAGTCGGACTGATCTTCCCAGAGTCAATCCTCTGAGTGGACCCACAGCGGCCCTCAACAGCCAGTCAATGATTACCACTGAGAGACGTTGCAATCTAAAACAGCCTTTCAACGGACCGAGACGTATAGACAGAGACAGAAGGGGGTGTAGACGTGAACGTCTCAAATTAATCTATTAATCTAATTGGCTTGTGGTTAGATGGCAGCCAGTTTGCTTCTAGACGCAAGAAGTTTAAGACCTTTGCTGAATGAGAGTTAAACTCAACCCAAAAGAAAGAAGTCAATCTTTGAGTGACAGAGAAGATAATAAAGACCATATGAGGGTTTTTAAACTTTTACTTGTTTGATAAGTTAAGGAAAACGTTTCACAATGTAATTCATGGTTGAAAGACACACCTGCCTACAACAAGCTTCATCACCATTTTCTTGGCTAATACAGTGACACTTTACTCCATTTAAATCCAACTGGACTCCAACTACAATTGAAAAAAACACTGAAAACAAAACAGCTGGTGGTGTCAGGGGGTCTTGAACGCCACCTTCCAAACATGGTGACTTGTATCTTATGTTGTCATACCTGGTGGACTTATTATCAACAACATGTGTCGTTTTGTTGCCCTAAACAAAGGTCAATCATTTGGACTAATGTGAGTGCAGTGCATTATGGGTAAATGCATTTCTCTTGTGTACACAAAAAAAAAAAATGTTTTCTAAACTTGAGTTTCAAACTGTGTGGTAAATGCAAAATACTGGTAAATGCAAATAATGTAATGAGTCATCACCAATGGCGATAACCAACCCACACAAATTAACCTCCTAACATACACAAAACAAGGTCTTCTTCCTGTATTTAATAATTTTCTCTTATTCCAACACAACAACATTTTAGCGGTGGTGACCTGAATTTGTGTAACACTAACACAACAACAGACAAGAGCTGTGAGACATATGTTTTAAAGATACTCTACATAACAGTGGAATATA
>JAVQJX010099090.1:0-11276 GCA_036025115.1 Ambassis agassizii | reverse complement strand
ACACAGATGACTGAGAAGGAAAAAAAAGAACAATTCCAAAACACTGTCAGTACTTAACATTTTACTACAGTAACTTGACCTTCACAGTCATACACCCAGGTGACATTTTGGTGCATATTATCATTATTATTATTATTATTATTTTTATTTTTTTGTACTAACCCAAAGTGCAGGTACAAGTATATGTGTAAGATACCAAAAGCCAATCTGTATGCACATGGTGGAGTATTCAATAATTTACCAGTGATTTCAACAGGTGCTTGAAAACAACTGAGATGAAAGGAAATTATGATATTAAAGACACTTTGGTATTTTAGGCAACAATGTGTTAAACAATACACTGAAGAAATCAGCGCAAATTTCACACATTTTTAATTAAAGACCCAGTCTTGTTCTAAATTAATTTGTGTAGACATGATTATAGTGATGCCAGGACACTTATCACACTCACACACACATACACACACACACACACACACACACATATAGATATTGTATCAGAGTGGTACACTCATACTACTGACCTCAAATTATTTTTGACCCGTGATTGCAGTCCGCTGGGATCTGCTTTACTTTGATGATCAACAGAGAGGTACATTTAAAGAGTTTTTAGAAAAGAAAAAGTAACAGTATATATTTTAAAACAGCCTGACCTTCCCACCTTTTCTCAGAAAGTGAGTCCTGTTGTAGACTTAAATCCTTCTGTCTTTGTCTGTCTCAGCAGGGCATATATATGCAGTGCAAAACAAATGTCTTCAATCTTCAAGAATCAAGAATCAATCAAGAATCTGACTTCCCAAAAAAAAAACAAAAGAAAAAAAAACAAAAGAAAAAAACATACGAATATAAAAATAAATCAATTGCAAACATGGAAAGATACATCTCGTTTATATATATACAATAAACTCCTATATAAAATAGTTTTTATGTACATATAGACAACAAACGACAATACAACAATCGAACTGTACAATGTACACCTGAACAATTAAGACAGGTGAGAGGTACTGGAGTGTATGGCTTGATTGGGAAAAAAGTATTTACAGACATCAACTTTACATCCTTTACATGTTTTCAACTTTCCTGGAATGAAGTTGGCCCCTGGGGAGAGAGATAGATAGCGAGCCCTAGGCCTCACCTTTGTTTCCATTCCCTCAGGTAAGGCTACCTTTTAAAGAATTGGTCCATTGGGTGGATGCAATTTCAACTCCAATTTGTTGAAAAATCTTGAGCTGGAAGAGTCTTAAAATCAGTTATTAGTCATGTAGCATTGAAATTTGCCGTGTCTGTGAAGACCCAGCACTTCTATTATCCCATCATGAAAGGATCCAACAAGTTCCGGACATCCCCATAGCATCCAAGAAAGGTTCGGAACTCCAGTGTGTAATCTCAGACCACCCTGTTTTTGAGCTTAAGAAGACACAATTTGCCGTATGTGAAGTCATTACACTTGAGTGCTCTCTCCAAAGAAGTCCTTAAGTAGTGTCCTCATGGAGGTTTTAGCACAGGATGGAGACTCCCTCCACTGTTACCAACTGACCAGTAAGGGGGTCGTACGTCCCTGCCAGATAGTAGAGATCCGAGGAGGTACTATTGGTCTTCTGATTACGATTCAGACACTCATACTCCTCCCTGCTCACTACCTGGCACTTATGAGAGATTGTCTGGACGTCATTCTCATCCTCATGACAGGACTGGTACAAAGCATGCTGAAGGAGGGACAACAAAAGAGCGTTAAAACGGCATGATTATTATATTTATTTTTGTGCCATATTTTCCTGCCTTACTTTGCCGTCTCGATTCCTCTTTCCTAGCTTCGTCTCTTCTGGGTGGTAGAACCATTTGACTTTGACTACCATGTTGGAGGTCCAGGATTCCCAGAAGTTCTCAATTTTACCAACATATGGTAGGTTAGGTCTACCAGCTGAAAGGAACACAGCACAGTCTCCCACTCTTACAGTGTCTCTGCCTCTCACAATGGACTTATAGAAAAGCTTTCTGGCCTTGCCCTTTAAACCTCGCCTCTGTAGGAAAAGTAAAAAAAAAAAGCAAAAACAAACATATGTTACCCAACTATCATTTTCTGAAACTCTAAACTGATAGATGGGTTCTTACCTGTGTGGGGTTTCCTGACCACCTCCACATTTGTCGTCCTGAAAGGAACGCAGACATTTTAGGTCTCGGAATAAGTTCGTTATCATCTGGAAGCATCCTTGGTTTCTTCACAAAATCTCTTGTTGGTTTAGTGCTGCATTCTTTCCTTTTCAATGACTTGCTGTTGGACACTTGGTCAGGGAGACCTCCTTTGGTACTAGCGACAGCTTTGGCCACAAAGGAGTGTTGGCGAGGCCTTGAAGAAGTCGAGGGTTCAGATGGTTGCAAGAGCCCCCTGTGGGAGGATAGACAACTCTGCAGCATCAGCGTTGAACGGTCCTCGTCTTCCGAGCTGTAGGACGAATCGTTATCGGAGGAACAAAGGCTAGAACTTGAGAGTGAGCCTGAAGATGAGGAGCTTGAAGAACCAGACGAGGAGGAAGAGACAGAAAGACGAGACAGGAAACGGCCAGCCGTCCTTAGTCCTCCTGAGGCGGCAGTCATTGCAGCCCTTCTCCTCCTCTCTTCTTCTTCTTCTTCCTCTTCCTCATCATCCAAATCAGAGTATGAGCTATGACAGTCTCTGTGAGAGCTGAAGCCCAAGTTACCATATTCACCCAGATGCAGAGGAGAGGGCTTTCTTTGAGGTGTGGTTCCTTTTAACAGAAGTTCTACCCTGGAGCCATTGCCCTTTTTGTTGTCTTTAACTAGCAGCACTGGGTGAGAGTACGCTTCGCTCCTGATCATACTGCTTACACCAGAAGATCTATCTCGTAACATCAAGGCCTTACTGTTCTTTGTCTTAGGGGAGGTCACTCCTTCATGATCTAATTTGACCAGGAACTCTTGTCCAGACTTCTTGCCTCTTGACATAACCGCATCATCTTGTCTGCGCTTCTCGCCACACAGAGCGCTTCTGCTGCCCAGAGTGCAGAAGGAGGAGGAGGAGTAGCCATTTGCAATGCTTCTGAATGAGTCCACCTCGAAGGAACTGCTGCTAAAAAGACCTTTGGTTGGGATGGATGCCAGTGACTGCGACTGAGGAATGGAGAACAAGACATCCTCCTTCCCTCTTAAAACCTTCCTGGGTGCACCGTTGAAGTGAAATAGATTGTCAGATGTTCTTTTTCGGGGGTTAGCCAATGAAGGCCAATCCAGGAATGGTGATGAATTTTTAATAGCATTCTCAGCCTGCTGCTGCTTCTGTTTTTTCCCAGAGCCTTTTGGTCTCCCTAGAAATTACATAATTGTTTTTTTTAGCCACACATTGAAAAAAAATGTCCATGTCCATATACATAGTATACAGTTCTTCTTTTACCTGGTCTTCTTTTAACAGCTACATTTTGGTTATTGGTCATAGTATTGGTGCTGTGCCTGTCATTGATAGGGGCTTGCTCATGACTGGAACTTTTCTTAGCTGTCCCTCCACTGTGAACCAGCAATGGTGGAGGAGACTCCCCAACTAAAAGACAAAAGATCGTCAGCATTTAGTTACAGTCAAGCGATAACACCGTAACCAGTGGAGGTACTTACATTGAATCTGGTATCCGGGAGGGAGGAGGCGGATGTTTGGGAGAGAAATCTTCCCTCTGTCTCCATCGTCAAACTCTACCATCACTCCACCCTGCTTCCCCTCATCGGATGACCCACCTGCAAGACGCATCAGCGGGTAAGCTAAAAAATAGACATTGTGCGTGTGCGTACATTGCTGGACGTCTTACCTCTGCGAACGTAGCCTGGGTATAAGCAGCGTGAACGTTCGCTCCAATAAGCGCACACCCTGGTCCCTTCAGTGAGCACTGCTTCTGAATCTGGACGAATATCTAGGACCTACAAGCCAAGCCAAACGAAAACATAATTAAGATTCATTAAAGGTTGCACATGCACATACACATATGCATGCACACAGACACACATACTACCAAGAGAGCAATGGAGCACTGTGCATGGGCAGCCACTGTGCTATGTTTCCAAGCGGCACTTATCTCATGCCAATGTGCCAGTCAGGGCTGAAAAGAGCGGAAGCCATGATGCAGTAAATCCTGACTTGCTGAGTAATACTAAAGAGGGCCTGAATAGAGGGACTTGTAATTGCAGGTTGCCAGATCCTCCCTCCAACAATGCAGGCAGTCCCAGTATCCGCCACTCACTGGGAGCTCTTTCAGGTTGCTCGCATTTACTGTTGCCATGGCGAGAGACCCTTTGACTGATGAGGTGTGGATGTGAGTGTGTGTGTGTGTGAATTGGAAAAAAAGGAGACGAAGATTGGTGAAAATCTATTGGTGTCAGAGTCAAATAAATGGCTTTTTTATTTGGACTAATTTAAAAACACTGAAAAAGTGGAAGTATAGCATAAATACAGCCAGCTGCTATGTGTTGTGTGTGTTTGGACAAGAGCTGCACACATGGTACTATGGAGCTTGGTGGAAAAAAAAAACTTCAGGGAGATATGAACATACAACATACGACGTTCCACTGAGCACAAACACTAATACCTGCCCTGTGTTTTGACTTGAGTTGAACATATGGGTGATGATGGCTTTTCTATGGGTGACCCATTTGTTATTAGTGCACAGACTGTTACTCATTTCCATTCTGTCATACAATTGTTGGGAAGTGGGGGGAAATAATATTTTCTGATACCATGTAAGCAGAAATGGATATAAACTTTAAGTAATCGGTCACTTTAACAATGAATCCAGGTGTTGGTGGGATTATCCCGCCCATTCATAGAGACTGGTTTTAACGGACATCCGACAGACAGCTGTCTGACTGGTGTCACTTAGAGGTGGAAAGAAATAGAAGCAAAAGGACTCCTGAAGGTAAGCAGGATTTATTCCACACTTGTATGATCACTTGCCCCACCCACTGATTGGTTTGCCAGTGGTGTGGACTTTTTACTGACCAACCCATAAACATTTCCTCTGCAGTATGAATGCACAGGTTCTAGTCACTTCATAGTGCAGTGGAAATAATGGACACCTCGTTAGCTTCTGAGTAAACTACCCCCAACCAGTTCCAGACTCCCTGAATTCCTCACCTACCAGCTTTCCACTCCAAGATCTGAGCCATACATTTAGTAACCCTTTGGTTAGCAGTTTTACATCACCACCTGGCCTCTTGATTTTGGGTCTCTGCATCATGACATTTTGGGAACACGGGTAGTTCTGTTTTTTAAAAAAAATACAGTCATGGTGTATTGAACTTACAGCTTCTTGTAGCAGTTGCTCCAGTGAATACATTCTTGGGCGGTTTCCTCTTTCACCATCAATAACGATGCTAAATCTAGAGTGGAGAATAGAATAGAAGAGAAAGCAATAAGGATCAGATGCTTGTTTCATGCTTGCCTGACTCCCATGTTGTCATATGTTACTCCTACTGCGTTGATGTCATTGCATCTCTTTGCTGCCTGAGCCAGGAGAACATTATTGATAGTTACAGCTTGGTATGACCAAATGTGTGGTTCTTATATAAGGAACTTGTATCTGAAATATAAAATAGACTTGCATATCTGGGACTTCCAGAGTGTGGGCTTTAGCAGCATACAGAAGCTCATCTTCCTTGGAAATAAGCACTTTTAGTCCATCCGTCAAGAGTTCTTTGGTCAGGACACAGTTAGGAACTGCTTAAAAAAAAAGAAGAGCATGACATTAAGATTAAAAATAAAACATCAGCTCATTTACAACACCTCTTTAAGTCCAACCTTCAGGGCTTTTGTTGTTATATTCATGGTTGCTATCCTCCTCTTCTTCTGAGAAGCTGCTTCCATCCATCTGAAAGCCTTCATCGGCAGCAAAGCTCTCCAGCAGTCGGCTCACTGCTCGTCCCTTTGGCTGTGGAATAAGAGAAATGAGAGAAAGACACTGAATGTGAACGTGTCAAGAAAGTGAGACGGGCGATTTGGACAACATCTACTGTTATATTAATAAGGATTCTTATGAGGCAGACATGGTTGAGGATTTGAATTACCTGTTGGACCTTACTCCTTGTCCCCATACTTCCTTCATCAGTGTGTAAAGACAGGTTCCCCGCTGACCAGCAACTTCGCCTCTGTTAAAAAACATGAATGTTGAGTGTAAGCTCTCACAGTTACGATTATTTCACAAGACCACACCTTACCTTACTGATTGCTCCTCTTAGCATGGTAGTCTTGCGGGTTGCTCTCTTCAGCCTCTCACTGGTTGTTGGGAAGGTGGCAAGTCCCATGTTCCTTCTGTAGCGGTTGCCTCTTGTCCCAAGGTTTCCCCAACGTGGCTCCTTAGACCTGGGTCTATATATCCTTTGAACTCTTTCGTGCCTTTGATCTGGGTGGTTTTTGATCGCAGCTGACATGTCAAACCCACAGGTGGCTTTTTTCTTTACTTTGACTTCCCCCTCTGTTCCAGACAGGCCATGAGACCCTGTGCATTTTCATGACACAAAGAAAGGAGAGAGAACTCTTAAACAGCTTCCCATGCTTTGTTGACCTATAAAGCATTTTCAAAGGAAAGCCTTACCGTAAAGTTCCTGTCTCTTTTTCTTGTTCTTCGCTTTCTGATTGGCCTCCAGTTTTACAACCGATGAGGGGCTCGGACCTGTCACAGAGGAGCTAACAGTGACCTCTCTTGGGGCCTGGACTCTGTAATCTTGACCTTCGTCAGTGTCGTAACTGCCTTCTTCTTCTTCATCTTCTAATGATGGCAGCAAACAGTACGGCATATTATTAGATGGATTCAATTCTCACCACCAACCAGTAAAGGTATATAATAAATCCTCAACGGGCACTTCATTATCATTAGTACTATTTCATTTGTTGCTGATATAATGTATGAAGTGCTTTGTTGGTTAGAATCTGTTCATCACTGGAGTTTTTCAAGCTGCTCTTTGACCTAGTCTGTGTGTCCCCAGGACTGTCAGGGCCTCAGTGTCCACAGCTGTGCTTGTACATTTGGAACAGACCGACTAACAAATCCAAAAAACTCAAGTGTGGAATGTCCATGTGTACTCCTGTCTGTTAAGAGACGTTCATCAGCACCTTATCACTCACATCTGATTAGTTTTAAGAATTAAAAAAAAGGGTCACTGGAGTTGATGTGACCCTGAATACTACAGGGTTGCTGTGTATCTTATTAAAACAAAATGCCTTACCTTGATCGGAAGAGTCACTTTCTGCAGGCGAGCTCTCCTCTTCCTCCATTGCCTCTTGTCTTGGGTCATGGACAGATTTAGACCTTGCCTGGTTCAGGTGGGAGGAGTGCTTTGTCAGGGAGGTGGGTCCCCTTTTACGTCCCCGCTGCACCAATCCACTCCAGCTCTCCTGGGGGACACTATCCACACTGGCTGCTTGACAAAGTATACAAAAAAACCCATTATAATTATACTATAAAACTAAAAAAACACACCATTATTCCTGTTAGAAGTAAGCAACCAGTACGTACCTGTATCGCTCTGTCCTCCAGACTCTCGCCTGACCTCCGTTTTACTTGCACCCTGGCTTCTGTGTCCATGCTTGGGGTCAGAACTGCAGGGTGAAACCTCCTTATCCCTGGAGCCTGTCCCTGATGGATTTTTTTTAACCTGTGTCTTATGCTTGAGTTGAGTCACATCACTAGGCAGCTTGGATCCGAGCATGCTCTGAAGGCTGCTCTTTTTGCACCCTTGTGCTTTTATCTGTTGTGTGAGAGAGAGAGAGAGAGAGAGAGAGAGAGAGAGAGATGAGAGAGGCTGCTGCTACACAAAAAGCATCAGAAGCAGAGGGAGGAGGGTCCCTCACTTGCTCACACACACAGGAAAAAAGGGGAACGGTAGAAGCCTCAATGAAAAAGATATTAGCATGAAGTATAGAGGATTTGACTCTTGAGGATAGAACACCTAATTAGAAACAGTGTGCGACAAAGGAATACGTCGAATGCACAGAGACAAAGAATAATCCCTTTTTTTCCATTTCTAGTTGGCACAGAGGACAAAAGAGAGAAGGACAAGGAGACCCTGACCTGTGCGCTGCTGAGCCGCTCAAAGCCTTGACTGGATAGCCTCTTCTTCCTTCTCTGACTGTCTCCACTCATTCCTAGGTCCTCAGGCGACAACCCAAGCCCGGCCCCCATCGACCTGCCATTTAAACCAAGGGAGAGGCATTCATTAGGGAAGAATGGCAGTGCTTGTGAGTATGAGGAGGGGGTAGGACATCACAGGAGAAACAGAGTTGAGTCACCTTTTTGTGGGATGTTTTTTTTTGTGTGCGTGAGAAGGACAAAAAGGACAAGAAAAAACTGTGATCTAACAAGGAACCTGGGATTGTTTGAGGGCAGTGGGGTTTGAAAAAAAAAAAACAGCAACGTTTTATCTTGGGATTGTGCTTACAGCCTGAAAAGCACTGCGTGGCTTTGAAGAGTATATTGAATGGTTGGAAGGCATTGTAATTCTATGCAAGCCCTATTGTTTTTCAGTAATATCACAGCTCTCCGCTTACATTTTCATTTCAGTCGTTCCTCTACACTGAGCAGCAGCATCGCGCTTCATCCACTCCAAATGCCCTTGAATTTCAATCTGGAATCATGCCCACAGACCAAACTGACATCAGCCAGGCTGAACAAAAGATTCACTTCCTGTACCCTTTGTGTGTGCATATACATCCCAAGAAATCAGTCACATTTACAGGCTAAGAACAGCTTAAAATGTTAGATAAATGCTTTCTTTTCTTTTTTTCTTCCATTAGATATGAATCCCTCAAATCACATGTAATGACTGCATGTAGGCCTTCACATCATCACAGTGTCAACATGAAGCATACATTTAAAAGAAAAGGATGACGACGGTGGGTTTGCTGCCCACTAACTGACAGGAGAGTGACAGAGGTGCTAGTGAAGTGTGAGTCTTGTCCCTGTGAGGCAGATACCGCCACAGCTGCTGACAAACATGATGTGACAGAGACACCCTCCGCCCAGTGGGGGTGGATAGGTGGGGTTTGTGGGTGAGAATTGATTATCAAACCGCCCCCCCCCCCCAACACCCCCAGGAATAACTGAGGCAAGCGGAAAAAATCTGCATCACACTTAATTGTGGAGATGCATGCACACAGTACCACACACAATCAAGTAAAATAAGCTTAAGGAAAGACATGCTGGCCCACTGACCTACTGAGCTCCATCAGTCTGCTTTTATTTTATTATATATTACCAAAAGACTACTTGTTTTGGCCTTCCACTGCAATGTACATGGAAGCGAAGGCAGTACCTGTGATGTGATGGGACAACTTTATGACAGTGTTTACATCTCGACCCTGTCACCGAGCAGATTTAAGCATTAAAGCCGGGAACACTGATTTCTATATATGAATACACGAATCTCTTCTATGTTTTAATTAATCATATGGAGTGACTTCATATGAAAGCTTTAAATGTCAGTGATGACTGCAGGGACTCTGACCATCGTGTAACACTTTGGACCCTCTGTGACCCCCGTGACACTCTAATGGCAGTAGTGTCACATTCCAGATGCCGCTGAGATTTTTTTTTTTATGTACGTCTGAACAAGAGCTATGAGAGAATTCGGTGGTGATTACAAATTGCAAACAAGCTCATACAAACAGCACCGGTACAAATGAACACCAGTGTTGATAAGATTAGAAAAGGTTCAAGGTGATTTCCTACAAAGGATCACTGGATCTTCCTGTTTATGCCAGTGAGATTTAATCCCCTGTATGAATGTGATACCAAGAGCCGTGGACTGCAGCCAGCTGGTGGAGATATGCTTATACTGATACTCACTTGACTTTTCTTTGGCTGTCAGATGAGGACGCTGGACCTATAGTGAGGGTTGGTTTCCGTTTCCTCGGTCGCCCTGGACCTCGCCTGGCTGGGCTTCGAGGTGTTTCCTCCTTCCTGCTTATACACGCATGAATGTAAACACGGCAGCAGACAGAAGGATGATGGCTAAATTCTAAAAAGGGTCGTACGGTATTGAAAAGAATGGTATATTAAAGAGGGGAGCACAAAGAGAAGGACACACTCACTGATGATCGTGCTTCCTCTGAAGCTTAACTAGCTCTTTTTGTTTCTCTTTGTAGCAACGTTGTATATCAGCCAGTTTCACACGCATGGCGAGCTCAGGACCGTCCATTGTTTCAATACTAATTTTGGCCGGGCACGCCTAAAGTACAAAAGACAAAATCATGAACTTGAAGTCCTTCTCACAGTCATACAAACTGTTGTTATAATCTTACGGGTTCGTTTCGGGGTGTCCAGCTGCATTTCCTGCGTAAGTTGAGGGTCCTGCGGGCTGGGAAGTGTCTCCTTGAACTTGCTTCTGTACCTTCTTGAGAACCATGCTCCAATGCTCGGGCTGTGGCCAAGGTGGCAAGGCTTTGAAGGTCCAACATGAGCAGGTCTTCCTCTGTTGTAATGAAAAAAAGACTGATTTTGTGTCTATATATTCCATGCCTGCTTACATATCTTTATGCATCTGAATACTACGTGTGTGTATAGTGGATAAAAAAGGTAAAGAGGCAGTCACATATCATCGGTTTCAGAGGTCATACCAATATGGACACAGCAGATGCTACTATGTCAGTAGCCATCTGGCATATTTTCTAAATGGCATGTCTGCCTCTGGCACTGGCTGCCATTTATATACTATGCTGAAAGGCAGAGCCAGCAGCAACACAGAAAGAAAGATTTCTCACTTTACAGTAACGCTGTCTTACATCTTAACATGAATAAATAAAAGCTCTCCTCCTCACTCTTGTTTTAGGACTTAAAGACTACTGTTGTGACTGGAAAATGACACGTGCCACTTCACACGTCAACATCACTGGAAGGCACTTGATTATGGAAGTCTCTTGTGGAAGCAGTTTAAATGCATTAGGATGCTGTGGGTAAACACGAAACATCCTTTTTTCATGAATGAAAAAACAACACACACAGTGCTCTGAAAAAACAAGGAAGCTTTGAAAGGCACTTTAAAACAATGGGGGCTAATTAACGAGACAATGCTCCAGAGTGATGCGAACAATGAATGTTTATGTGAACAAACTTTTAACAAATCGGTGCATTTGTGTTTAAGAGTTTTTGTATGTGAACTGTATGATGAAGGGGTCACTCCTCCTGTGTGTGTGTGTGTGTGTGTGTGTGTGTGTGTGTGTGTGTGTGTGTGTGTGTGTGTGTGTGTGTGTGTGTGTGAGAGATCGAAATATATATAAAAAAAAA
>JAVQJX010099080.1:0-11845 GCA_036025115.1 Ambassis agassizii | reverse complement strand
TGTGAGTTAGAATGAAAGTGAAAAACACACACACACACACACACACACACACACACACACACACACACACACACACACAAGCATATACTTTGACACACATGTCTAAGTGTGTTGCAAGATCACACAGTCAGTGCTGTTACATGCAGTGTAAACATGTCTGAGGGTGTGTATTAAATACTCATTACAGAGGACTGGGTAAGCTCTGGGAGAGACTGGGAGAGAAAACAAACAAACCCCACAGGGTGGCTGTGAGGGGTGGTGAGGGGGTTGAGGGAGGCCTCTCCCAGTGTAATTCAAGTTCAATAACTGACCCTTGACCTCACTCTAACTCAGGTTACACAGTTCTGGTGAGACAGATTATAGGCACAGTTTCCTCACAGCTGTGGATACCATACACCTCTACAGAAGCTTTACACACACACTCACCAAAAAAAAAAAAAAAAAAGGTCAGTTGGTAATGTCAACAAAAAGAGTATTCTTGAATATCAAATGGCAACATGGATGACAGGTTCCCAATCTGTGCATATTTTGGTATGATGTAAAGAAACTAGGGCCACACAGAGCCCTTTCACTGCCAGGAAGTAGAAGACATCATTCACCTGCAGGGCTGCAGCTGCGCCAGTTTCACTCTGTCACAAAGAACTCATTACCTGCATGTCAAAATGATCAGAAAGGAAAACACAACCTCTTCAAACCACAGACAAATATGAATAATTGTTCAGTTTGCACCTTAACTAACACAGAGAACTCATATTTGTCTGCAGAGTTCACACACTAAATTTGTAAAGATCAAAGTATTGTGTTGCATGTATTTGTGTCTTTGGTATGTTAGCCACATTGTTAGGCGTGAGGGTATCTTTGTTGTCATGTTGTTTTCATATGATGTATGTGCAAGCAGAAAAACACATTCAGTGAAGTTGACACAAAACTGTTTCTTTTATTAATATTCGTTCAAAAGTGTCCTTCTGCCACATAAATCCAGATTTTGCAACTTCCAGATGAGGCCAGTGGAAGGGTTGCAGATGCCATGGTTGTGGCCGCAGCCTAAAAATGGTTCACATCCCATGCTGTGTTAGCATAATGGTCACATGTTTGAGGCAGAAACTGAGCGAGTGAGGAGGGAAAGACAGAAAAGAGATGTAGCTACTGAAGCCTTCATGACAACACATCACAAACAAAAAGAAAGAAATGTCCAGACAAATGAATTCAGTTTGACCACTTCCCACTAACCAGCTGGGTATCATCAGTGCCTGTAGGCATTAAGTGACAACTCCTATTGTGTGGAACAACAGTAGATGGGGCTGCAGGTCTTTATTACTACACACACTAGTCTTTCTTTTTCCTTTTCTAATTCTTTCCACCACTGCCAGTACATCCAGTATTTATGGATTGGTTTAACCAACATGGAACATGGAGAGCTGACCAACATATCAAGTGTCAAGGTCTTGTCAGAAGGGCCCTAAATTTGCATCATTACAGTTCATCCTCCGGGGAGACGGTGAGGTTAATTCAAACCTTCTCTGCACGGCTGGAGGAGAGAAGTGGGCTCGTTTCTGGAGGGAAATAAAATGAAGAGAAACATGTTTTACGTCTTTACAGTGATTTATTGTTTTCACGGTCATAGCTTGCCTGTATGGTATTCCCCTAGTCATCTTTAAGTTACACAATATCCAATTGTCATTTCAAAACTGACATCTTGAGACAAAGCAAAAGACATCTCTGTGTCTAATGAAATCCAGGATTTATCAGACCCTTGCACCTCCCACTGTGACTTTACCATTTAGTGTGTTTGTTATGAGAAGATATGCCAATCAGCAATGCACAAAGGGTCCATTGTCCATAGCCCTCCGTGGCACAGTTCCAGAGAGGGCGTAAAACTCCTGTCTGCTCTGATAGCAATCTGTAGCTAAAGCCTTTCTCCCAATCCCTATACATGCAGCAACAACCCAGTGCTGACTAAGCCTAGGCCACACTAAGAAGCTGATCTAAGGTCAGTTTTGTGCCCCACAAATGGTTTTAAATGAGGATTAGGTAGGGGTAAACTGGTCATAGGTCTGTGCCTAAGGCCAGGTGCTGGGGATCAGGCTTTGTGCTGTGGTAGAGCTTTTTCCCCTTCAAGTGGGCCTAAATCCTTTTAAGAAAGAAAATGTTGATGTTTACATCCTAGCTGTGACCCCTTCTTGGCCTCTTCACTCAAGCATTCCTGCCATAGCTGTGACATCTAGCTAAGCTTTAGGACACCAGGGGGATAGTGAAAACGAACGCTTAATCACAGCCACAGGGCACCCCCATTACAACAATGCAACCCCTTAACCCCTCTGTGTTTATGTACGCTTCTTAATGTATGTATGCCAGCGTCGTCGTCCACATACATACAAAAGGCACCTTGATTTTTAATGCAGGGATTCATGGGGTTATTCATTCTAAAAGAGCATTTTTTTTTGCTCAGCATCAGCATTGGTCTTGGTCAGGACCCCTGTTCAGACAATCTGGCATGATTCCACACAGATCAGGCGTATTTACCTGAAGGCGGAATAGAGAGTGGGATCAGCATGTTATTATCCAATATGTTATGAATTAACCGGTCGAAAGCCATTATGCCCCAGGGCCAAAAGCTGCCGATCACCATCATCAACACACATGACAGTTACATTACTATTATATTACATTATTAAACTACAATAGAAAATGGTCAAATAGAGCAGTGCAGCTGATCTATCCAATCATTGTACCAGTGATCAATGTTTTTCTGCTATCACAGTGGGAGGTGCAAGGGTCTGATAAATCCTGGATAGCAGAAAAACATTGTCCAAATTACCTTAGAAAAGAAGTAATTTGGACAAGACTTTTTGCGTGATAAAGCAGTGTAGTAAATCCTGTTTGTGGATAGCTGTTGGTGCAAGGCAGGGCTCTGGCTGAGGACTGCTGAACTTGAGAAGACAGGTCAACACAGGTCAACTGAGTCCAGCTAAACAAACACACACTATCAAAGATGAAATTTCCTGTCCAATCTGCAAGTTTTCGCTTCACAGTTAGTGTACATTCACCAGACGATCCCAAAGGACAAGACAATGTGTTTGTGCAGCGAATTTTTGTTAGAAAAAGGAGCTTAAAAAAAGCATCATTTTTTAAATTCAGCTTTGACCTTTTTTCATCTTTTAAAAGTTGTATTCATATGTGATCTTTACATTTTCATTCAATGCTAAGAAAGATTCATTAAAACTGACGGCACTGTCACACAACAATTAAGCACCAGTCGGGGTTTGGCTCTAAAGCCTTGCAACGTTTCAAATTGCTTCCCAGCCATAATTCCTCCATCCTCTTTGACTCAATTACCTGTCACCTCCCAAGACAAAGGACACACTATGGAGGGCTATTTCTTATGCAGACATACGTATATGGATTCTCTCACACTACACGTGCATGCATACACACAGAGGCACACACTTACTCACACACACCAAGAAACGATACAATAGTTCTTATGGTTGCTAGGCGCTGTTGTAATTTATGGCAGGATAGGGTTGCAGGCTTAGCACCGCATCAGTGTCTTCCTACAAGGTGACAGGCTTATACTCCGTTTCTTCTAATTGGTGGAGAAACTCAGCCGACAGGCAAGACTTCAGCATTTACTAAATATTTGGAATATAAAAAGAAATTTTATAATTAAGTTAGTTGGTGGTATTTTTCTATTGAGGCTTGCACACAGAATTCAATGACACTTTGAATGGAATTTAATATAAATTCTAAGCAGAAAGCTGCCAAACAAGTGGTAAAGTGACTGCCAACGATATCAAATATTTTCTCAGACTATCAAAACTCTGCTTTCAGTGTGCAGATATTTTTTTTTACATTACTAGAAATACACTACAGTGCTATTTCATGGTGTTAAAAAAAAGGACTGTTTTCTATCGGAAAAGCTTGCTTGCTGTATGTTTTATGTTGTGTTGCTATGTTTCTGTGGCTTCTGTGCACAAGTTACTGAAAATACAAGAGCATGTGCGTCAGTGTGTCTTCTTCATTGCATTAATGTGTACATGCATGCCGCATGTGTGTGTGTGTATCACTGAGTGGACCTCCCTCCCCATATTGCAGAGATTTTTCATCACATGAAAGCCAACAGGGGGTGGTATGCATGCAGGGCGAGTCGCTTCCATCTGCCCTGTCCACTTAAATTAGTGGGGCCTCGCATCCAGCAGCATCTGGTTCCAATATGGAGCCAGGCGGAAGGGTGGGTGCCTCACTGTGCGGCGGAAAATACAGCCTACTGTACCTTTAAATAGCCCTCAGGAGGCTAGGGACGGATGCTGGCGCTATCGCCCTATCCCAAGATTCTTTGTATCTGGCCTAACACTTCTTCCCTTTGAAAGAGGACAAATGTACAATTAGGCAGGAATGCCTGCAATGCTGTTTTCCAAGCGTGTGTTAGCAGAGCTGGCTTGAGCAAATGGTGGATTGAATGGTAAGAGGTTACACGCCGTCAACCTCCTTCACTGTTCCGCGGTGAGATGCACCGTCTGACCCTGCCCAAGCTGGGTTTCTCCGGTTCTGCTGGTCCGTGTTTGGGTTAGCCTCTTGTTGTTCTGGTTCTACTGCAGTTTGCCGAGCCAGGTCCCTGTCAGCACTACTCTGTGGCACAAGTCTGTAAAGATCCCTCCTCCTTCTCCTCTCTTTCTTCTTCTTCTTTCCCTGGACGAGAGGCACTTCAGAGCTTACCCATAATTCAAAGGTTTCCATCTCAACCATAATTCACACTGCGCTCTACCCTAACTAAAGGGGCTGTCTGTGACTATGGTGATTGCATGTTTGTCAAACGAATTGTCAGTGCAGCAGACTCGGAGGAGGAAGAGAGCAGGGCCAGAAACATGATGATGACACGCTTATACAGAGGAACGTGCACAATAGTATCATCCTCTAGTCCTATGTGATCTGTAGGATGAACATAAAAGAATGATAAAGACACAACTGTCCAAATAAATACATACTCTCAGGGTAAACATCTGAGGTGCAGTTGGGTAAGTGGTAGTTTACTAGTTACAGAGTTTACAGGATGTTGAAGAGGACCAGTTATACTTTACTTCCAGTTACAGGTTATGCTACAGTACTGCCACATGTTACATGCCATGATATATTAAACGATTTTCAAGGTCATAACTTTAAGTAAACTTTAAGTCACAATTAACTGTTTTGAACTGAAAGATGTTTCACCGTGAATCTACTGTTTGCCCATGCTTTAGATTCCACAAAAACCCAGTGCTTGTTTCTTTTGTGAACTACATTTTAATGTGAGTTCAAAGTGTGTTTAGCACGCAGATAACCTTTACAGTGTATTGTCTGACTAATGCGTTTAGTTGAAAAAATTCTGTGGTGAGAAGTCAAGGCTGCAGCTGCAGGAGGTTATGAGTGCTGAAAGCAAACAATGGTGACTTACTGTAACTGCTCTACCGATTCTGCTGCCACGAGTATTAGAAGGTTTTTGTTGTTGTTTACTTGCATGTTATTGCTGGTTTTAAGTTTATTTGAGTTATTTTAGGTGAAAAATATTATGTTATATATTGTATTATGTATTGTGTATTGTGTTTGACAAAAAAGACAATTCATTTATTATTATAAATGCTCGAAGTAGAACCAAAGGATCATATAAACAATATATATAAAAGAACTGTTACTATTTAGAGCAAATTGTTTGAGAGGCCCTCTGAGGCCCTCCCTTGAATGCACTAAGCTAAGCACAGCAAGTCTGTTTTTCCATTAGCCGTGAGGGAGGATAACATGGAGCGAGCAACACAGCATGATCAGATAAGACTGATGACAAGGCAGGGGGAATTGATGACAAACTTTTGACAGTTTTGGCCCATGTCTTCAGACCTAGTCTGACTGCTGAAATATAGATCGCAGTGCCCCTCCAACACGCACACACACACACACCCGCACATACACATACACATATATACAACACATCAGGTCTGCAGGTAGGTGTGAAATGTATAAGTGATTAGGCAGGCAAACAACAGAAAAGCAATGTAATGTCTCACAGTAAAACTGGCCACATGAAGTATGTGTATTTACATTTTTAGGTGGTGTGATCTGACACTCACTGCTGTCATTAGGAAATCCTTGCCCTTTGACCTATAGTGGACACATGCACAGAACAACAATCAAAGTGCATATCCAAAACAGCAGTGGGTTAAACTCCATCTTACTTCCCCTCCAAAAGGAATATTGAGAATATTGAGTGTCACTGACATGCTTTACCTACACAAACAGTCCAACAGCCAAAGACAACTGCCACTCCGCAACAAGTGCTAACCACCAAGTCATTTTACTAAGTTGTGACTTCCTTTCTTTTCCTTCCTTACATCAGAAGTTCAGAGGTCAAGAGGATCTGTCAGCAATGACAGAGAGGATTATGAGTGTAGGCATTCCATTGGCAGTCATTACTGCCCTCAGTCAGCACCTGGTACTCTTCCCCCCCCCTTTTTTTCTTATCCTCTTTCTGTCTCTTCTCTCTCTTGTCCTATGACAGGCTAAGAAGCAATTAGTGTCACATTAGTGATGTCCACAGTGTAATTCTTATTCATACCAAAGCTGCTGCTGCATGGGAGGACAGATTCTTCTTCTTTCTTTCTTTTTTTTTTTTAAATAAACAGTTACTTTGTTTTATTTTCCTGCACTTATTCTCAAATTCTTGTTTTAAAATCGTTAAAAAAAACATGCATAAAATATTCAGGGTGAATCAGAACACAACCCCCTGTATATTTTATGAGTAAAACCTCTCTTTGTCTGCACAACTGTTACTCTACATTCCTGCTACATTACAATCACCTATCCAAATACAATACTAAGAGAGAAGGAAAAATGAGTATGAGCAGCAATGTGAGGTTTGGACCCCTGCACTAGAACCCCAGCCCAGTAGGATTCTTCACATTCCAGGCCGTGCTGGAGCTGGAGCTGGTAATAGATCTGAGCGGGCCTGCTGGGCTCAGCTCATTGTGGCCTGTCCTCCCCTTCCTCAGTTTTCTACTTTGGAACAAGACAGCGTTTTTCCTTGTAGGCCGTCTTCCTGAGAACAGCCTCAGGTACTGACTTTCTCCTCCCTATGCCATCAAAAAAAAAACACATGAACACATTTCTTCCCTTGCTTTCTGCCATCCATACGGCAAGTTTCCCCTCATGCAGCTGTAACAGGATAGTGGGAGTTTACATCAGAGCAGAGCGAGGGGTTGGGTCTTTTTGACAGTAATGCAAGGGACACTTGTTTACCTAACCTTATGGGTCACAGTGCAGTTTAGCAGGGAATGAATGACTTCATTTCAGGGTTTAAATTAAAGGGTTCCTCCTCTCTTGAACTTAAAACAGATTTGTGCATGCTTTGGAATGAAGAAAGTACTCACTCTGTACACAGATCCTTTCTACTCTGGCTGTAACTGTTAAACAAAAAAGAGGCAAAGAATTACAGTGCTGACAGGAATGAGAGCACATACTGCTCCAGAGGATGCACATGCTTGCACACAATTACAATTTTTTTTTTTTACTATCTTACATCTAACTACACACATATTGTAGAAAAAAAAATCTTTCATTCACACTGACATGGTGTCAGTTACTTCAACAGTTATTGGGCTACGCCATATTTGAGGGAAATTGCTACCTTATGTGCCTTTAAAAAAAAGCCACAGGGTTTTGAATAGGACCTTTTAAAAAGAGGGTAGTGTTTCATTTAGAGTTGGTGGTCATTTTGGCAATGAGATTTTACCACCAGGGAGCCTTGGAACCATTTACACTCACACATGGCAGCAAGGCCTGCTGTGGTGGTGATCAAGTGCTTTGGAGATGCCTGGACACCATGAGAACACAAATTAGAGCCCATCTCTGCCGGGCTTCCCCCACACCAAAATGTTCAGAGCTATAGGAGCACGCTCACTATACCGCCTTTTATGCCGCTTGCTCGTCAAAGAAGAATTGATTAAAGGGTCTTTTTAAATGACTTCCTTTTCAGAGCTATTATTTCCCAATAACCAAAGGAGAGCAGATTGAGATCAGTAGTCTAATCTGTTGTTTCCCTATCCTTCTTATTGGTGTTTTTGTTAGAGCCCAGCAAAAGAGCTCACCCCATTTTTCCTGTCAGTCATCGGGTTGTAATACTGGGGCTCATGGCTGTAACTTTAGACTACTCAAGCACTCACGCACGGCCCTTTTTCAGAGAACAGAGTGAAACGAGTCACTCTCCAAACCCTCTGACAAATAACCCATGCCACAAAGAGCCTGTAACTCTGCCGCCTAGGGAAAAATGCTTTGAAGCTTCAACAGAAA
The DNA here is from genome assembly GCA_036025115.1 of Ambassis agassizii. NCBI lineage: Eukaryota > Metazoa > Chordata > Actinopteri > Ambassidae > Ambassis > Ambassis agassizii. The sequence continues at coordinate 3,532 of JAVQJX010099080.1, read as the reverse complement.
GGAGGGCTTCTTCGCTACAGCCAGTGCAGAGCTGGGTGAAGCGGCTGAACTTCACCAGAGGAGGTAAGAGTGGTCTTCAGAACAATAGAAATCTTTAAATTCTTCATCACACAAAAAGGAACACAGCCACTGACCTTTTTTTCCCCCCAAGAGGCAAACGGCAGCTATTTTGTCATTGGTACTAGAAAAAAGGCAAAGTAAGAGTATGTTTGGAATGGCAATATGTCATGCTTTCCTGGTGCCAAATTGAGTTGAAAGTCAAGCTTACCTATAAAAACACATAGCAGATGGAGGGTAGAAATGAAAAGATAAGAAGGGATGATGACTTTTCATTCCGTATCAGCAAAAACACCTACAGTGTCGGCCTTCCTCTGAGCTCTAATCGGAAAACACCATCTCCCTTCAACTTCAAACATTCCTGTAAACACCTGCTTGTATCTCACTTCTGCATCTGTGTGGGTAAATACCACCCATTCTTTTTCAACTGTGCACAGACAGGACCTCCACTAGGTACCTCTGGACAGTTATTTCTTTTGTAGCCATGCATCACATCTCCTCTTAAGATGAAGAGCTGGAGGAGATGAAAAGCAGACTCTCTGACTCTCCGGGGGGGAAACCCGTTGTAAAGAAGAGACGTTCAGGTGAGAAAATGTGCGGTTTTGGCAAACAAAAGTTACAATCATCCAGGTGGTCCCAGACGCCCTATCTAAACAGAGGTCTCAGATTGAGCGCCATCAAGATTGTGTTAAAAACAATGGCGCAGTATGCTCATATCTCTGACTTTAATGATTAATCTGATCAAGCCAACTTTTCATCTGTCGACGCCAATGTTCTAGGGAGCTCTTTTGACTTGTCATCCGGACAAGTAATAACAAGAAGTGTTGTGTCTCACAGCTGAGGCGCCTGTCTCTAAGATAGTTGTGATATACAGAAGGTCTGCTACATGACACTAATAGCTAATCTCCTTTCAGATCATCAAGCAAGAAATGCTGTCGGAAGAGCAATTGAAAAGTCAGGTTTACATTTTAATGGGGATTCCTTCATCCAGCGCTTTGACATAATTGTTACTTCAAGGTGTTGTAAGTCAAGACACACACAGATCCAAGAAGGGCCTCTAATACTCTGCACTTTTAACACATACTCCTTCATTATGGCTTGGATTGGCAACTTAGCACTCACTTTTCTGCTCATTCCTGTGCAGGCTCTGTGGCTGCTCTCTCTCACCTTTGCCTGTTTTCACGCAACTGAATCACAGATGCCTGTTTAGCTCCAGAGGTCATCGACTTGACTGAATGTAAATGTAAACCCATTTTAGTCCTTAGCTGTGTCACTGGGGGAGAAAGATGTGACTTTTCTTCCCCAACATTTCTGCATTCAGCATCGATTTCAAGCGTCAAAGTGCCAGCCAGTTTTCAACCGGGAGCCACAGATGACTTTTCTAATGGTGAAACAAAGCTGGCTTTTGTGCCTGGGTTCTGGGAGACCGCTCACTCTTGTCATGTACATGTGAAATTAATTAGGAGGAAATACTAAAACACTTGGGTGGAAATTGCTTTTCACCAGATGTTCTACATATGAGGATCAATTTAGTGTTCTTAGCATAGCAAAATGGCTATATAACTTCTGCGCTTGCCTCTTTGATGAAAGCCAATCTGTCACTCAGGCACATAAAAAAAAAAGAAGCTGGGGTTATATGCTACTGTTTGTTCCACTTTATGGAGTCTTAGGTAATGTGATTACTTAACCAGGTTAGGAAAATACAATGTTTCATTCTGGGGTAAGATTTGACATACTGACAAGAGGCCTTCACACACGCGTCTGTTTGTGGTGCCATGACACAAGTCCACAATACGGATATAAAAAGCACAGCATGCGACGACAAGGCAAGAGCCAAGATGAATTAGGAGATCAGAAACTCACATTTCTTGCCTTCCGCTTACTCCGCCTGCTCCACTTCACAATATTATTAGATGTTTGTGCAACATCACTTTACTTCAGCACACTGCACTGCCGGCAAGACAAATGTAAACGACGCTGAATAATGCAAGAAAAAACTTTTTTTTTTTTTAGCCGTTAAGTCTGTTCAAGCTTAGTCATCTACTCTTATTGTAACTGACAAAATACACACTAATCTCCAATCTTTTAATCATTGTCCTCATTTCCTTGTCTCATTTTATGAGTTTTCAGGACGTAACATGCCAGCAACTGAAAGGGAGCTGACCTGGCCGTCTGACTGCGCAGTAAAATACAGCAGCTCTCTCCATAGCTTCTGTTGCTCTGTGTATATTCAAGGGAATCCAAGCCATCTGGAATCTGTTTATTGTATTACAAATGACACATAATGGTAATCTGGCATGTGATGAGAGAATGTGAATTACAGACAGGGGGCATGAAACAGGTATTAACCTTCATTTGATTTTCTTTAAGGAGGACATTTAATTTAAGGCTTCACTTTATCTTACCTGATTATTCATTACAGTAAGTTCACCCATAACCATACGAAACAGGATAAACAGAGGAAACCGCCAATTAAATCACATTCCAGGGAAGATTGGGGGGCTTACTGTATACAGAACAGTTAGTTTAGTGGCATAAATATTTACACAAACTGCCACGAATTAAGACAAATGTTACCAGGAAATAGTCTACATTGTGAGAGGCCTGTGGATGGGTTTTTCTAAATTTATTGTCTGTGTTGTGTTGAGTCCCAAAAATTCTGCACACTGTTTTTTAAACTGAATGAAACAAGACAACTGTCGCAGCTTCCTGCAGGTCTACGCACAGTAAATCCTCTCACTGAGCTCATAACATAATGTGCTTTCTTTCTTTTAAACGGTGAAAGCTTCATGTGATATTCATTTTCCATTGACATTTACAGCAGATTCTAACATGGATCATGTATCTCAAGCAGAGAAAGAGAGACAGAGAAAAAGAAAGAGAGAGAGAGAGATGGGCGGAGATATGAATAGTTGCATCAGACTGGTCCTAGTAGAAGTTAAAGATACATACTGCATGCCCAGGGAGTGGATGTCAGTTAAATGTTTATACAGCTGCTCTGAAGATTATTATTATCATGAAACCACACAGCTATAATGTCATTCTGTGGATGCCAGAGTACAATCAGGTCCTCCCTGTAGCCTACTAGCCTTCTGCCTCTGTCAGACAGCCCCGCTGTTCTTCTCCCTCAAGGCTGTACGGCTGGGATTAAACTCAGCACGACACCATGATAATGAAATGCGACAATGAAATGAGTTTGTTCCGCACTAACTCAAACCATGTGAAAGCCAGTGTTTGCATTTTCCTACAGCTGTATCTGTTTGCCTAAGGAAGTTGTAGATGTGTTTTTTTAAGCAATACATAAATAAAGAACGGGAAACAACAAAAGATTTACATTTCAAAAGGAAAACTTATATTGAAAACTATTTGTAGGCTAAAATAGTGGCATTAAATCTGCTTTGCATGGTCCTGCTGGTAGTGAGAACAATGACACACAAATACTGTCTGCATAGTACTTAAATCAGCTTACTGTGAT
>JAVQJX010099067.1:0-10657 GCA_036025115.1 Ambassis agassizii | reverse complement strand
GACTCGGTCTGAACTGAACGGGTCTCTTCGTTCACAGCTCAGGCTGTGTAGCAGCAGTACATGACCGAGAGTGAACGAGAGCAGTTCGCTCGCGGATCGGTCTCTTGTTCGGTCTCGTTCATTTTGTCACGTGACAGCTACCAAGTCACTGTTGTGCTGTTGAACAACAGGCAGGGAGGATGTAGGACACAAATCACTTTATTGTTGTGTGTTTGCTTCCCGACATTTTCACATGGTTTGAATTGCTTGTGGCATTATTAGTAGTTTTGTCAGCGGATGTTGCCGTCAGTATTTACTGCTTGAGAACCGCAGACTTTTTTACAACAACATCTGCTGTAAAAATGAACGACATGACTCGTTCAAAGATTCGTTCACTTTACTGTTCGAGAGTAAAAGACCTGGGTTAGTGAGAGTCGAACTTCCCATCACTAGTGAAAACTGGTGGAGATATTGATTTTTGAAAATGAGAAATTTTTCATTTTCATGAAAACTGTGAATCTTTGCTTTTTTATTTTCTTACAAAAAGACATCAACAGGTAATGACTTGATTACATGTCCCAGCCCTTTTAGATGGTTTCATGGATACTCAAACAAAAATTCAGCCAAATCCAACGACGTACAAGCAATTGGTGAGGCTTTAAAAATGCTTCAAAAGAGTCATAAAATCCATCAAATTGAACTCAGAGGGTGTAATTTTTTTTTAAAAAATTCATAACTCAGAAAGTATTTGGAGTAGAAATATAAGATTTTGCATGGCTGCGTTATTTAGGTGGAAGTTTTTTTTAAATGATTTTTTTCAAGAAAATCCATGATGTCAAATGGGAGGCCCTGGGTGAGTTGGTATGGAATGACCCATTATGTTTGTCAGAGTACTTTGACTACTCAAAGTACATATAATTAGATAACAGCAGGCTGAATACCAGACATGCACTGTTCCGTACGGTTTGTCTAGTTGTACCATCACTTTGTGTTTATAGTCTTTTGTTATGAATTCCAGCATTCATCTTAAGTTCAAATCATAATTGTCACTGTTAAATTTTGTATGATTATCATTTGGATATAATTCTTGTCATGTCTCATTTAGGTTATGTGGGACCCCGAAACCTACCAAGCACAGGATTATTCCCTTTCCTGCAGACCCTCATGTGCAACACAGACAGCAGCTGTCATAACAAATCACGTGTGGAGACCCCAGCAGCAGCAAAGTCATCAGGGAATACAAGGTACCTCATTCAGCAGGCAGATTGTTTAGTATCAATTCATCTCATCTATCTCAACAAAACGCCAAATTTTTATTTCACAACCCTGTCATCTGTGCAGCAAAAGTCAAAGCCTCTGTTGGCCATGTGACACACCTCAGCACAGCAGGGTCATGGGATGATGACTCAGTGTGTTCATGGAAATATACCAATAACAAACACCTCCCCTGTGGATGAAGGCAAATGTCCTAAATCCTCACTTTGTCATAATGAGCCACATTTTATTCTAATGCAGAAGATGCTTTTTTGTCTTTCCTGTCTTTGAAACAAATTTGTCAGTACACTCAATTACATAATCAGCACCTTTGCTGTAGGGTCAAAAAACAAAACAAAACAATTGTTAACTGAACTCAAACAGAATTCAGATTCCATACACAAACATGTTGGTGGCAGGTAGAAAAACATGTCTGTCTGACTCTTAACCCCCAGCTCCTCTGTTTACAATTTAGGTTGGTTTTAGAGAAGCAACTTGAGGATTTTTTTTCATTCTGTTTGTGTACCATTTACTGCAATTAACAGTAAAACTCCAGTCACATAAATGATTAATGTATTTGGCATACAACAACATATATACAGTACATACAGTATATCATCGCTCTGTTATTCTTTTGACTCTATGACAGGTCTGGCATCTTGCCGAAGTCTTCTCCGCTGGTGAACCTGGTTGAAGGGGGAGATTTTTTCAACTTTGCTTTCCCCAATTACTCCACCAGTGATCCTGCAGCACTCATTAGGGTCTTGGACAACATTCTGGGTATGTTTTCTCATCTATTCGTAGATCTGTTTGCATACACTCTGTACTGCTGTTTTCATTGATACCTTTCTAGAAACCCTTTGTGATCAAGGATTTGATGGTATTGTGTAACTGAACTTTATTTAACATGATAGAAGAGCCACACTACAGTACATTCAGTGCACTACATACCAGGAAAAACAGGGCTCCTTTAAATGTGTTATCGTTTTATTATTGTATGATATCAATATATCAGTGTAATTCATACAGTTTTTTTCTTGAATCATAGGTTCATCTTACCAAGGAGGATCTAATAATGCCTCTCAGAAAAACATCAACACCACCTTTCTGCAAGACACGGTGGGTATTGTTAAGATACAATGGAATACACATCAAAAGAAGTTCAGTTCTGTAGCCTGACCAGCTATCCCCATTCATTGGTGAATCCCTCCCCTTCATGGGCAGTTTCACTTGGTACAAACACTCTCGGACCAACTCTAACCATGTAAAACTGAAATACATTCAAAAATATTTGCATAATTGATGAAAACCACTTGACATGCAATAATGTTCTCTCACCTGAATGTTATCTTTACTTCATGTTCCATGCAGGAGGGTTTGCACCAAATCTTGAACTCAGTGAACTTGCTGAAGAGGGCCATATGCTCAATGACTCTGCCCATGATGAACACAACCTCACCTGACGCCCTCACTGACGCCGTGATCACTTTCTGCAGAACCAATGACACCGTGCTTGAAGTCTCAATCTACACACTCAACCAGGTTTGTTTGTTCATGTCTGTATGTGTTTGCAAGTCATTATTAAAATGCTTTGACAATTCTAAATGTGTACACCTAGACACATAATTGGATGTTGTCTCTGTCAGGTTTTGACAGAATTGATGCGGACAAACCCAGAAGGATTGATGTCGGCGGCTGGGATGACAGTGATGCTCTTCAATCAGCTGCAAAATGAGACCTCGCTGTGGGAGACCTTGCTAGCTATTCCTCAGCTTTGGTCTGCTGGTTCTGTCAACCAGGTGCTGAACACCACGGAGGTCTTACTCACAAACCTTCAGAGGTAAGGCATTATCAGTGCTGGGGCAAAGCAAAGTGAATAAAACTCTATGTAAAAAAGTAATTGTATTCCATTTCTGCTAATATAGCTCTTCAGTCATTGTTCTCCTTCATTAATTAGCTCTGTTGGGTGTTTACTTGCAGCTCTGTTTTGTTTTGATTATTAAATATTTTTCCTTATGGTCTCTTTAGGGCAATGAGTGTCATTGAGAGCAGTTTGCCTGAAGCTGATACCTCTCTCTCCACGGTGTATCCAGTGTTGGCTGGAGGCATCAACATCATCCATTATGCTCAAAACTGGCCTGGCAAATGTAAGTATGCACCATCAGCTTTACTGTACACAGACACACTGGCAGGAGCCACAATTCAACAAATTATAAGTTGCCTCTGACTATACAATGTCCCTCTGTTTAGATGTTTCCATCCCACTTGGAGAGGTCGTCACATTGAACAATGACACATTAAGTGATCTGATGAAAAATCTTCTGCAGAATGTTGAAATACCACTGGACAAGGTACAGTCCCCTCATGTAGTTAGTACATGTCCCAGATTTCTTTCAGTGTGATTTGTTTTTAGAATTTTCTCTGATTTGGAGTTTGAAATAAAATGACCGCAATCCTGGTTGTCAGGTTTCAAGTCAAACTGGTCTTGTCATTCTGTGTTCCAGCAGAATGTTTTACTTGCTACCTGACAGGAATGGGAGTGACACCACTTCCTTATCTTCACTGTAAATGTTTTTAGCTTATCTTAAGTGTTGAGTCTAGCTTAGCTAATTTGAAGCAGAAACAGTTTATTGTTCAAGGGTAACAAAGTCCTCACGTTTTTCTAGTATTTTCTCGGTTTAATATGTGCCAAGAAATAAGATAAAAAAAAAGTTGTCAACAAAAAGTAATTAGACAGTTTACAGGCTTATGTGCCAGGATATTTCTTGGCGGGCAGTTGGGCCAAACCCCAGTAAGTCTGCAACGTTTGTTGTTAGGATTAAAATGAAGACATATTACAGATATATTATAATTGTTGTCTTCACTGTTTCAGGCAATTGCCCTGACACTGGACAAAGGGATGGTGCATTCATACTTGTGTGGCAACAGTAGTAACCCAGTGTGGCTAACAGCAGCATGCACCCTGGGCACTGTGGACATGGTCCTGAACTGGATCAGCCCTGACAAGATGGCAAAGCAGGTAAGCAGGCTAAATCATCAGTTTAACAAACAGCAACAGAGAGAATGAGTCATTCACTTGATGTGTGTGGGTGGTCATTTTTTTGTGTCCCTCTCTGCGGAGCACCGTCTTGTGCTGCTTGTTCTTCTGCCTTTGCTCCTAATTTGCTTTCTCAAGTGTTGGTTTCACAACTAACTAGATTCGGAATATAATTAGCCCATAGCTGAGAGAAAGCTGTTGGCCATGGCAACTGCAACTCCCAAGCTGCACCTGGGGAGCAGAAATCTCAGGGATATCCAATTAGCACAACCACAACAGCATGCATGTTTTGATGAGATGATTCTTGGTCAGAAACTGTTAGCTAACACCGTCATTACTCTGTTTAATCAAAGTCAACTGAACATTCGCATTCTAATATTGGCATAAAGCCTTTACTGTCATGGGTCATTTTATCTGTGCTGCTTTCTTTCTTTCTTTTTCTTATATAAAATGAAAAAACATTTTTTTCTAAACTAAACAATGACTGAAATAAAGAAGTGATGTAATGCCAAAATAAATCTCAGTAGCAGAATTATAGAAAGTCATACTTCCATATGTTATACTTTCTGATATAAATTTGATTTGGGCAAAAACTATTTTCTGCACCTACCCTCTTGTTGCCTTGCTGGCTGTATTATGTGTGTTTTTAAACCACAATTATAAACTGCAGCGAAGAAAAAAAATATACTAATGTCGGCTTCTGGCTTGAAGTTTTAGTTAGAAGTATTGACACTTTTACAACAGCACTGGTTTAGACCAGTCTGCGTAGTGTGAGTAGTTATGAGCTATCGGTCTATTATGACAATACAAATAACTTGTTCATCCACTCAACTGGCCAGCATGTTTTTAGAAGTGCTTGTTCTTTCCAGGAATCATGATTCCACCTCCCTTCTGTGAAACTAACTCATGTCACATGCAAAGGTTAAAAAAAGACATTCCGAAGTGAAGTGTGTCATGGTGTTTGATTAAAACGTGTATTAAACTTTGGTTAAAATAAGTGACCGAAACAGAATTTACTTCAATGATTAGACATAACTCTTGATGTCTTTCTGTCTCCTCTGTTTGTTCACCATTTAACTCCCAGGCTCTCCTGGCATGGAGTAAGTATGTTGCTCCACATGATGTGTCCCTCGTCAAAGGGATGCTGCAGAGTCTGACGGGAGCGACAGGGGCCTCTGACATCAAGAGGTCACGGCGTAGTGTGGACACACAACCTCAGAGCATCGAGGAGGAGCTGTAAGTACACATAGCGTTAATGCTGTAAAATAAATACCTATTTAAACTGTTACGTCACCTGATTTGTTTGTCAAAGAAAGTTTGAATGCAGACAGCACCCTGTAAATCCATCCTGACTGTAATCTCCTGTATTCACCATAGAGAGGGTGTGGATCCCTGAGGATCATGCACCTTTTTCTCATCACTCAAGACTTACAAAGCAGTCTTATGCTGTTTTGTTGTTGACCCACAATTTTGCTAGACAAATTAGCATTTTTATTGAATTTGAGTCTGTTAAGATCCTGTTTATATTTTGTCTGTCCTTAAAAATGGACACTGAAAAGGTTAGAATACTTCTCTTCCATATGAAATTGCACCTATTTCACAGATTGTGTTCTAGGTCTAAGAGAATCTTATGGACTCTCCATAAACATTTGTGTCCACTGTAATGTGAACAGTTTGAAATGTATTTTGAGTCTGGCCTTATGTTTTGACAGGTTTTTAAATGTTGGTCAAGTGGTGCTGGAGATTGTGAAAATCGTGCCTGAGGTGGATGATGTGGTTCAGGACGTTCTTAGATCTTCCTTTCAGACCATGCAGACAGTGACGCTGGCTATACAGACTGTGGAAGGTAAGACCACAAAACAATCTCATTTATAGTAATACCTAAACATTTTAACAATTTCATTCTAAGAAGAGGGTGAATTCAAACAGTTAATTCTCATAAGAAGCCTTATGTAAAGAGTATGACTCAACCTTTTCTGTCATGGTTACTATTGTTATGTGTCCGTAGAATACACAATATGTACTGCACAACCATGAAAGGAACAACTCCGCACCCTTTCTCAGGGGACTGATAAAAGACAATAAATGTTGAGCCAAAGTACTCTAGGAGTTACCAGACAGACAAAAACTGGAACACTTAAAAAAAAGAACCCCATGGGATATATTGTAGAGAAATGTGAGTCGTGGTGGTGACAAAGAAAAATGTCCAAAGGTGGACTTCTTTCAAAGAAATGTTGTATACGTGTTGTCTTCTGCTGGTTTGCAGAAATGATGCACAATGTCCTGACTGATGCTGATCAGCTCCAAATGCTGCTGACGAACCAGACTCAGGCCAGCATGTGGATTGGCCGCTTCCTGAACAGTGTCATGGATGCAATTTTGGAGGTATATATATATATATATATTTTGATGTCATTCAAGTTATGAAGTATTCAAACAGGTGCACTTGTTTTCATGTGTGCCTTGTCTATCTGGGTTTTGTTATCATAAGAATAGAGAGCTAAACTGGAGAAACCAGATCAGTGCGTCCAAAAACAAAAGAAGGATTTGCTTTACTCAGATGATTGATTGAGCTTCTTTGTGTCATGATATGCTTCCCTGGCTATCAACACATACAGCTGGTCAAATATAGCAGTGCCATCAATGCATCAATCATAAAAGTAGAAAATGTTTGTTCTTTTTTTTATCTGGTCCATCAGACTGCGACACAGCCTTCAACATGTGAAGATGTGCTACGTCACTTCGACTGGCTCTTGAACAGCAACACTGTGAAGATTGAGGTGTGGAGATCGTTCTGTCAAAATGGCTCTGCCCTAGAGTACGCCCTACTGAATGACTGGGCTCCTTTGATTAATCAGGTAAAAGTTATTGAACTATTTCATGACCCTTTTTTTCCAAAGCTTTTCTCCAATATTGTGATTCTTCTTCTTCACTTTCCTTCACTTCAGTCAGTTTTGTGATTCCTCATATCTTATATAATAACTTAGAATATATTGTCTTATATTGTAACCACCAGGTCATGGAAATGTATAGCACCCTCACTGGCCAGGCAGATTTCAACGTAACGCTTCCCATGATCCTCTCTGAGTGGCAAAAATTGTACAACAGTGTGCAGTCTGGCATGTTTTTGGAGAGACTGGTGACAGAGCTTGGGGGAGCTGAATACTGGATGAACTGGATGCCAGACAGCAATACTCATGATTTTGTTGGAATGCTTCAACAAAGGTCTTGAGAAAGTTTTGAATTTGTACTTGCAGGGTTTCATTCCTTGGAGCATTGCAGTAGTTTTCCTCTGCTTTTAATCAGATAAACAGATTCATGACGGATAATTGCTTTATCTAAAATATTCTTCAAATTTTTAGAAGTTATTGTCTGATTATAAAACCTACATTTAAGCTAAGATAGAAGATCGTGTTCTGAAATTTGACTTATGCATTATTTCTCTGCTTTAACTGTTGTGCTTTGTTTATAGTTTTCTCAACTTTGTGGAAAATTCTGGGGAAAAGCTGGAGAGCAGTCCTCTGTGGCCCAGTGTGAAGAACTACTTCCACACGGCTTACTGGATTTTGAACTACAGACCTGGCACAACTAAGTCCGTCAACTGTGAGTCCTGTTTCTATAGGAAATATACCAAGATATAGTTATTGGAGCTTGTCAGCATAAACAATCTAAATAAGTCTCAAGCTGTTCAGAATGTACATACAGAGTAAATAAGGCACAAAAATAAACACAGATGTGAAACTTTTCTTTAGGTTCTGCCTATGATTGCGACACTGGTTTGACCTGGCCTCAATTCATTCACTCACTCAATTTGGCCCTGACATCACCGAGCGAGGAGGTCCTGCTGAAGTAAGATTGTGTTCTTCATCATTGTCAATCGCTGATTTTCACTGAAAAAAAATAGTTAACATATATTTAACAGGTCTCTTGGCTTTGGGGATGTGTGCATCTGATAGTCAGTGTTGCTATCTGCACAATACTGGCCACAATCACTGAATCAAGTACCAGGAAAAAAAAGAAAGTTCAGTATGCTAAAAGTAAAGACACCTTGAGTGGCATGTGAGAGAGATGTGTCATGTGCTACATAACTGAGCAAGTGTCACAACAGTAGCTAGGATGTGACTGTTGGCAATGAAGACCTGTTGGCAGAGCTGTCATCTGCTCAGATATGTGAGGTATTTTGAGTTACAGTAAGGGTAGCGGCAGTGTGGTAACTTGCTCTTGGATCATATATCCTGTTTGCTCAGGTTTCAAAGGACTTTATTTGAGATTGTGGTACTGAGGCATTCCTAAATTGCTTTTTTTGTCCAGAAGTTGGCTAAAAGCATTGTTACTTACTCACTATTACATGTCTTACATGTAGCAGTAAACTTTGCCAGCTTTTTAACAATCGGATGAGAAAACAGCTAAGTCACCTCCAGCATATAACACCCTGTTAAAACATTTTAAATTTTTTTTTAAAACATCTGACAGATTTAAATTGCCATTGTTACATTTTAGTGTTACATCTGTAATGCAAGCAGTAGTGACATGTTCTTTTCTCTTTTCTCCTTAGCTGTCTCAAAGGAACTGTGAATTTGTTGCAGCACATTTACAGGGACACCTATAGAAATATGACAGCTTATTGTCTAAATCAAATCGAAGGGGGAGATGCTCTATCAGCATACCTGATCAACCTGATGCATAACCTGGATGGGTTTGTGGAGTCAATCTCTCTCCTTCCTAACAAAAACACCTCTGATATTGCTACCATGCGTCCACTCATCATAAACCTGTTCCAGTACACAGGCATGTCTCCTCTTATCCCTCTACTCTTCAGTGAAGGTCCCATTAATGCCTCCGACATTCTTGAGATAGCCACAATGCTAGGCAGGAGCAACAAGCACATATTTACCTTCTATGAGTCTGACCCAGCAATGCCTGAACTGGAACGGCTCATAATGCTCATAATGGAAAGCAACCTCACAGTGTCTCTCTCTCAAATCATGGGAAACACGCTGACATATTCTGGCTACTTCAACCCTGATGATGTTGCTCGTATCAAAGCAGCCCTTCAGCCGTTCACTAAGCAGACCTCAGCAGGCATTGTTGAAGCTATCCTCAGCGCCATGGACCTGCTGAAGACACTGATGAATTCTCCAAATGGTGACCCAACTGCCATCATTCTTGGGTACATACGCCAGCTACAAGAATTTGCAGTTTCTCTCCTGAGACTGCGAAGAATTGAACATTTCCTGTTGCCAAATGGGAGCCTGAGCACAGCCCAAATCACTGACCTCCATCTACAGACCATGGATTTTCTCAACCTCCTCACCCCAGAGAACATACAGAATCTCACAGAGGTTGGTCCCTTTGTTGCCCAAGACACTGTCATCCAGAAGTTTGTAGCTGTCTTACCTACTCAGATCCGACAGGATGCTATGCGCTTTCTTCAGGACTTCACAGCTCTGCAGTATCACTTGACCAAATGTGCAGCAGGACAAAACTGTATGGCTGGAATTTCAGAAATCTTTACGTTCCTGGATCAAATACTAGACATGATGCTCTCAGCCAATGGCAGCACCATCATCAGAAAAGCTGAAACCGCTTTCATTCCAGAGGGGCGTGAATATGAGGAAGTAGCATCCCTCTTCTTCTCACTCCTTCTGTCACCCTATGATGCTGCCAATGTACAAACATTCAAACAGGCCCTTCACTTCATCAATCTGCTGATCGCTACACCAAATATCACTGTGTCTGACATCCAGGAAGCCCTAAGACTGTCAAACCTAACCATTGAAGATCTAAATGACATTGTTGCAGTAGCCGGAGCTGCCAACGTAAATGACCTGCTGGTAAATATAATGGAGATTGCCAATGTCCACCAGTGTTTTGCACCACAGAATGACCCGATGGTGACAACCCACTGTGTCATTGAACTGATTAATGGCCTCGCTGATTTTTTGACACACCTGCCTGCTCTCCATAATAACACAACCATCCTTTCTCTCATCCCACTCGTCATCAATCAAACAATTACCGACATCACCCAACTCAACTTCAGCTCGAGTCCTAATCTGGTCCTTGCACAGAGTTTGGAAAAAACCCTGGAGAACATTAAGATGAGCCTCCAGCTGAACAATCTGAGCACCCCTGAGATCATGAATGAAATCAAAGTGGTGGAGGGTCTCATACAACTGATTACTACCATGCCACCGTTTAACACCACCTCACAGACAGAGATTGTCAATGTCTTCCAGTGTTTTGCACCACAGAATGACCCGATGGTGACAACCCATTGTGTCGTTGGACTGATTAATGGCCTCGCTGATTTTTTGACACACCTGCCTGCTCTCCATAATAACACAACCATCCTTTCTCTCATCCCACTCGTCATCAATCAAACAA
>JAVQJX010099057.1:0-10813 GCA_036025115.1 Ambassis agassizii | reverse complement strand
TATACAGAAGTTGCACAGCTGGCAGACCGACTGAGTGCGCGCTGCGCAGCCACGGCTGAAATACAAACTTTTATAGTTCACTTTTATTATTGTGCACATTTATTTCAATACTGGATTTTTTTTCCTTTTACCTTAATCCGTGTCCACAGGCAGTAATGTGTAGAGCCTAGATCTGGGATGTTTAATAAAGAGAATCCTCCCAGAATCTATAGTATAATTGCCGCTAGTCGATTTTTTGGTTGAATTTTCAGGGCTTCAGTCGACCAACAATTTCTTTGGTTGATTGCAGCCCTAATTTCAACTGAGCAGTTGTTTGTTTTTTCTCATTTTTTGTCTTTGAAATAAACATTGAACATATGTTGTCTAACAGCCTTGAAGGATGTTCTGATCTGCAACTGGAATGATGATGTAGCATCAGGTATGCAGACAAACCCTCTGCTGTAATTAAAAAAGACACAGCGGCATCTATCCTCTGCTCTGTATGACCCTACTACACACTCAAAATACAAACCGTAAAATACTTTGTATTAAATTAACTAATGCAGACTTTTGGCTGATTTCTCCTTGGAGCCTTTGTGAAGCAAACTTAAGGTAGCAATCAGTTCAGTTTCTACACATTCCTATTAACAAAATCCCTCTGGGTTCCTTTAGTGACATTTCACCATCCTGTTTAAACAGCACAAACATGAGAATGAAAAACAAGAGGCACAGATGGGAGAGGAGCAGGTGGTGGAACGACTTTAAGGCCGACACTGACAGAAGATTGGCTTGGATGCACAGCATGAATACTACCTCTAGCAGCTTCTGTACCTTGTGACGGCTGCATCTGTTACCCCACAAATGATTTAAAGGTCAGGAACCTTCCTACTTTCAAACACCTGCTTTTCCTTACATGTAATAGTTCATCCTTGTTCCTTCATCCATCATCTTCACACTTCAAGTCAGCCTGAACTTGTTGTGTTTAGCTCCCGATATTTAAAAGCATACTTTTAAATATCCATCAAAAGTTGATGGATGCTGTGTGCAACTTTAGTGTATTGCTGATGATTATTTACATAATTGTTTGTGTTAATGACATTTTATGTCCTTTTTTAATGTCCTAAAAAAATGTTCCTTCTTCTAACAGTTACATTTATCTTCATGGACTAATTGTGACGGTTCTACATGAACACAGAACTTATCTTCCCAGTTTGGTGTACAATAATTTTGCCTGTCCTGACCTTAAGGCCACCAAACGCCTGACCTCATCACCCTTCATCAGACTTTACAAAAGCTTAATGAGCAGACAGGGAAGCAGAAAATGGCTGAGAATATTATGAGCTGAAAGGCCACAGTTGTCCACCTCGCTGCTCCTTGACCAGCAAATTTACATGCACTACTGTATATTCACACGTACTCAAAAGGGTGCTACATAAGCCTTCTTGTATAATGTACAATGATTTACACTATAAATAAATGTATCAAAGCAAGACACATTTCTGCATGTCACTGCCACATTCACAACTTACACAAGAAACACTGAGGGGTTAAGACACAGAACGTGTAGAAATGCTACCAATGACAGGCACTAATTGCTTTGGGAAATGAATAAAAAAGGGTGAAAAAGGAGTGAAAAGAGCCACGTGGGGCAGAGATGTGGGGAGGACAGATCCACTTCCTCTGAGATGTACACCCTGCCTCTCAAAGTACATGTGTCAAAGTTAGAAATGCACGGAAAATGGAGGCTCTCTGCTGAGAAGTGAAACACTTTACTGAACGTCAAGTGCGACATGTGCACACAGAACTGCAAACCTCCTGCACGTATGACGGCTACTTAACATGCACATCGCGTTGGGATTTAAATAAGAAACAGAAGCTACTTAAGAAACATTTATCTCCTGTGTGTATTGTGCTCTTCTGTGTGCTTCAAGGACAAACACATACACACACACACACTGAGTATCCATATGTACACCTTCTCACACATCCAGCTTTCACACCTCTGCTAATGTGCTTCATTATGACAACAGAAGCTGAACTGTGTTAACACTGTACAGCAGCTGACAAACAAAATCTCACAATTAAGAGTTAAAACTTTCGCCTCAATTTTACATCCAGCTGGCTTCATCTGTAAGAAAGAGACGAGAAATAGAAAGACATGAAGGTAGAATAATTCATTCATGACTTTCTGCTCGAGGTGGGGATTTTTACATATTCTTGAGGCAAATTATTCAACCTCTATTATAAGAGGCAAATGGAATAAGATCCATACTTTTTTTTTCCTCCTCACAGGCTCAGTGGAGCAACAGCTGGACTCATATCAGAACAGAATTTGGAATTATACTATACATAAAGATGATTATTTGCTTTCTAATGAGACTAAAACATGCTGGTTAGCCTAGCTTAGCTTAGTCAGAAAATGAGAAAATGGCAACAAAAAAAAAAGAAAAAAAGAAGCGATTTTAAACCCCAGTGGTTTTCTGATTGCATGCAGTCACTCAAAGGGGGCACTTTTAAACATCACATCTGAGCGGTAAAAAATAATGAGTGCATTGCTGCATGTTTTGTTGATTGTGGTCACTTGGTTTGGTCAGATCAGCGTGTTCTCATAGTGTGGAAAAAAAAGCTGAAGTTTAGGACCACTGGAGAGACCACAGCATCTGCCTGCAGCGTCACAAACTCTCACCACACTGACTGAGTGTGTGTGAGTGTCTGGGGATTTATGTGTATAATACATGCAATACGTATCTCCAGACTGTACATTTCTATGTTGCTGTGGCTTGAATGTATGTGGAGAGCGATTGTAAGTGTGTGTGATTCAGCTTAAGGGCCCCAATGCTCCACTTCCCTGCAACCACTGGGAGAGAAAAAGGCAGAGGAATCCAACCCAAAGTGTGGTAAGAAAAGAACAAAAAAAACAAAAAAAAAAAACAATGTGAAACATAAAGAAAATCTGTGGAGCACAGAGGGAAGCAGACATGACACAGCTGATTTTTTATTGGTGCAGAATTACTTTGACATTTATCTTCTTTTTTTTTCCTAAACAGACAAGAAATATATTACTGTGGAAGGAAAATGTGCAATTATCTGTCATTTACATTAATGGCCGCACCATTAACATTCCTCACTGAGGTTATGATGCCTTGCCATTTGTCTTAAGCTGCTACTTTGGGGATCCGATGTCCCAGGCAATCACAGGGAAACGTGCATTTCCACTTGATAAGTGCTTGACTGTTGTAATCGAGTCCTGTTGACCCTCCTCATCTCCTTGTTAACCTTTAAACTGAACACATCAGCTGCCCCCTCTCAGCTTCTCCTCCTCAGTATGACTGCACACACAGCAGTTTTCCAGTGTTCCACACATGTTTACAAAAGCTTCAGATCTCATAAACAGCTACATTTCATGTTACTCAGTTGTTTAACAGAGCCACATGCATGATGTCAAACATAATCTCAGATAGCAGGCTACAAAACTGACAAATATCATTTGTCTTAGTGGTACTTTCTCATTAATAGTGGAGTTCCTTCACTGCACTGGCTCCAAAAATGAGTCAATTCCCATAGACATTCATGTTAAAAGATAAGAGTGGAAATAATGTATACCTGGATCACCCCTATGTGTCTGCAGACAACAACAGCAGCAGTCATTAACACACAGAGATGACAGTGACATGACCCTGTTGATGTCAAATTCGAGGTTCTAATATTGGTCTAATTCAACTGTGGTAATCACAGCTTCAAAGCTTAGTTTCTCACACACACACACACACACACACGGTAGGTGGAAACGACTTATCTGTTACCTAATAGAGTAGAGGGGCTGCATAGAAGACAAATGTGCAGATCTGACAAGAATAGGAATGGAGAATAGGATATGAGATGAGAATATTTTCATCTCCTTCATTAATGTTAATGAAGCTCCGAGTTAGGAATGGCTCTGACTTCAAAGAGGAACAGAACAGCTCCTGGGGCTTCACCGCCATGATGTCACATCCTGCCAGGATCGGGATGGGTGGGTTGTGTTGTGGGTGTACGGAGAGCAACACAGCAATGAAGTGAAAGGGAAGGACACACAAAAAGAGGTTTCTCAACTAAGGACTGTACTTTACCTTCATTCATTGTATTTAACACAACACAGAAACACAAAGGATCCACCCTCTGAATATACTGACATCATACTACAGCTGGAAATTGTGACTAATTTCACTGCTGATAGGCTCAAGTTACATAACCAGCCAACTGACTAGTCTAAAAATAGAAACAAACCAAAAAGGGGAAAGTGAAATCTCATTCATTATGTCTGCCAAACACATTCTCACAAAGCCAGGAGACGAATGATGAATTCATTTTTATCATGCCAGCCACTCCCTCAGTTTAGCGAAGAATGACTGTAGTATCAGTGTAGCACATCCTGTCATAGTAAACGCTGCACTATACATGATCATTATAAAAGGTAAGTTGAGTGCTGCGTCTAATGTACAATTTATCAGTGATCTTAATTAAAGACCTTATTAGCATACCTGTAAAACCACTGAGTGCAATCTGAAGGTCAGACTGACTCATGCACAACCTTCACCTGCTGGGGATACAGCTTCATGTTGCCAAGCTGTGTTACATCAGCAAGAAGAGTGCACACTCACACAGGTACGTTTGTGGTGAGGTGAGATGTGAGTACATCTGTGCCTTGAGCTATTGTCACAGTGCTGATTGTTTGGGTCAGTATGCTGACTTCTGACTTCAGATTTGTATGCATAGTATAGACACAAAACAAAGCTAACTATCAGCACCTGATCTGATGCAACCAGGCATGGTGCCTTTCAGATCCGTCTTGTTACACAGTAAAAGATCAATAACCTGAGCCTCAAAGAGCCCCTTCACACAGCGATTATGTTAAAGCGACCTCCTTCTTATGCCGCCTGTGACAACCTTTGTAGCAGTGAGGCAGAGTCAAGGTGCCTTCCATTGCTATTTCACTTAACAACAGTTTTCTCTTTTTCCATGGTCTGACAAGCATCCGATAGCTTTCAAGATGTTGTATTAAGAAGATTCTTTACATTATAAATTGAAGAACAAGTAAAGAAATGTGGCACAAAATGGAAAGAAAACAACTGCATTGCTTCAATTGACAACTGGAAGCAATACATGGCAGAATAAAGCCATTGAATTTATACTGTTTATTTCTCAGTTTCACTCTATCAAGCACCAAAACAGACAAATTAATAAACGTTATGTGTGGCTTGTCCTTTAAACACACACACACACTGACTGTTGAACTGATTCATCATAAACTCAACCAAACCAATCAACAGACGCTTTCTATCTGCCCGTCTGTCTCCTAAACGGGTTTGTTTGTTACAGTTTGGCCTTTTTTTTTTTTTACTTTAAACCATCTAACAATAAACTACATAAGGCTCTGCAGTGAAAGGCCAGAGTCAGCTGTTTCCAAGCCAAGACAGGATGATAAATCCTGTGAAGCTGAAACAAAACTTACAAGCTCAACCATTTAAATGTTACCAAAAAAAAAAAAAAAAAAGCTTTTTCCAAGTTTGGGTGTGGATTCCAAAGGGAGTTCCCATTGGAAGGGGAGAATAAAGGAAGGAAAGACAGACAGAGAGGGGATCGGAGATGACATGAAGGCCTGGTCCTGGAGGAGTGCAGCTGGCTGTAGAAGTTCAGGATGAAGGAGCTCTGGGGAGCATCCTGACCACATCTGCATCCTCTGCTCGCCTCGCTTCTTCTCTTCAATATTTTAGCTCACACCTTCTTTTGTTCCAGCCACTGCTTTAATCTTTGTACCACTAACCCGCCTTCTCCTAACCATTTTCCTCGTCTGTGTCTTTCTCCCTCTCATTCCCTTTCACTCTCCCATTTATCAGCCTTCACTTATGGTGCGGTGCGGAGCATGCAGAGGGCTTCCCATATGGAAACGATCAGGAGAAAACGGGGAGGGACAGCAGAGGCCCCACAGACAAGAGAAAGTCCCGCTTTTACCACTGCCTGCAGGTACTGTACCGTAGTGTGTGGCATGACAGTAAATTAAATCATTTCAAAGTGGGCTCAGGAGACTAGGAGAGGCATTTAAATGGTTTTAATAAACATTACACAAAACATGCGGTGCACAAAATATTAAAAATGACCAATTTAAATTGGGATTTTCTAGTCTTTCTGACTAGAATAGAATAGAAATAGAAACATACTCTATTGATCCCCGAAGGGAAGGGACTAGAAACAACATACAGAACACGCACACTACACAGAAATGTTTGTCCAACTGATTTACACAACTGCCTCATGCTCATCAAAGACAAGTGCTCTGTGGTCCTGTTTCATTATGGGATAAAGGTGAACACTCAGAGTAAGCTTGTACTCATTTGGACTCATTTGGACTGAACTAAATGACACAATGAAAATGTGTGCTTTAAAAACAGGGAGTCCATGTTCACTACTCACACTCACGGTGACCTCCAAAATTACAGTATGGAGATCACCTCCTTCCTATTTTGTCGTTATATACACACACACAATATGGTAGAGCCATGAGAAAATACCCTCTGCTCACAAGTGTGAGTCATCGTCTCTAGCAGATGGTGAGAGAGAATGAGATGGAGCAGGAGAGGACCAGTGTGTGGCATGATAGCAGTAAAAACACCTGAGGTGTGACAAAGAAGCCATCACCACTAGTGGCTATATATAACCCAGCAGAGCCCACAGTGACAGAGTGAGACAGAAAGTGTGTGTGTATATATATATATCTGCCACACACACACACACACACACACACACAGAGGCCCTTCAGCCAGAAATGGGGTGATGATTCCCGGCTCTATTTCT
This sequence comes from Ambassis agassizii, assembly GCA_036025115.1. Lineage (NCBI taxonomy): Eukaryota > Metazoa > Chordata > Actinopteri > Ambassidae > Ambassis > Ambassis agassizii. The sequence continues at coordinate 4,003 of JAVQJX010099057.1, read as the reverse complement.
GCGAGCAAAGGTCACCGTCTGGCCAATAACTTCAGCAGGATTCAACAAAGAGTTATACTTGTCATTTATATTTGGTACAGTGCTTTATCAGTCAGTGTCTCAAAGGGCTTCACAGCACCCATGCTGGAAAATGACAGCCTACTACATTAAATCATCAATGAGAACCTGGAGAAAAAGCTCATTTAAGGACAACTGAAATAGAGAAAAAACTTTAAGGGTAAACAGGTTTGTAGCCAAAAAAGGTGCCAAAGTTCTTCCACCATATATGTAGTGTTAAAATGTGATATACATTATTTAATGCAAAGTATTTTAGGCCTGATAGCAAAAGGCTATGTGTGAGTGTGTCAGACCTGTTAATACCATTTTTGGCCATGATCAATGGAGTAATTTTGTTTTTACAATTATGGTAACAATGTTTGTCTTTAACCTTTAGAGCTTAACATCATAGTAGTTGCTCCCTAATTATTTCCTAGTCACCTAATTCAGGTCATTATGATGTAAAACATTATTGCAGACTAATTACCTGGTCCATGGGCTGGTCTCTTTAGACCTGTTTAATGAGTACTCGGGCCTGATACACACCGAATCCTCTTGGATTCAATTAGGCTTTGAGAAAGTCACTCACAGAAACCATTAGCTGCCTGAAGAGGCAGATCCCCAGAGGAAGGATCACCAGGTGCTCCCCCCGCTCTCATCTTTCATTAATGACTCTGTCCCTTTCAGCACCATGGTAACCAGCATCATTGTGATCACCCCCTGGAGAGCAGGGTGGGGAAACCCCTCAACGAGCCAGTCTGACTTTTCATTAAATAAAATGGTACACTTTGTCAAATGGGTTCACAAACAATCTGAAGAATAAGTGTGGGATGGGACGCATATGTCTGGCTTTTCCTGCTGATGTATAGTTAGAACACAGGAGGAAAGTGCAGAAATAAGTTGTCATGATAAAGCATGTCCTCAAAGTGAGTGAAGACAAGGAAGTAAATGAGTAAAGACTAAGAAGGAAGGGAGAAAGAAACAAATGCAAATTAATTGGATTCATAATTGTACGCAAGAATTTCTTTCCCATTTTGCAACAGCTGACAACCCTGTGAGCTCAGCAGGCACCAGCTTTTTTTGTGTTTGTTGACATATGCATGTGTTGGGTCACTGTGCATGTTAATGACACATTCACATACACACAGAGACACAAATCCAATGGTGCTGTTTGCAGGGTGTTCCCATGGCTCAGAGTACTGCCTATGTGTTAACTGGGGGGGTCTGGCAACATTTTACAAGAGTCCAATCACATTCCCATTCACACAGAGACAGGGGACACATTGACAGCAGAGCAGGTCTGGACTGGACTGAGCAGCAATCAGCTTTCAGTCCTTGCCTATAACCATGGAAACCAACAATTGAAGCCTTCAGATGCATGACTGTATCCGTCTGTTTCAGCCACAGTCGGAGCACAACAGCGGGTTATGGCTGAATGCTTTTAAAGTTTGTAAAAAAAAAAAATACCTGTTATGTTACTCAATATTCACAAAAGAAAGCAGTGATTGTCCACCCAGTGAGGGTGAGGGTATCCATCAAGCCAATCATAAAAAAGGGGTGCCTGCTGACTGTCATTATACGGACTGGGGTTTGGACTTTGGACAAAACTGTCTCTCCATGTTTGTGTGGTTCTCCTGTTGTGGGAATTGAATTACAAACCTGTAATATAGTGGTTTTTATTGTATGAACAATGGGTAATTCCTCATTTGTTTTTATGCCAATGATATCCTTGCTAGTTTGAGTAAAGATATAGGTGGTTTTGGTGGCAGAAAAAAAAAACTGCTGAATTCCTTTAAAGAGAACACAAGAGCATGGGAAAAATGTTTTCTGACATTTGAGAAACCTGCATCAATAATTAATCCACATCTCCTTGTTTAATATTAGCTTACAGCTGCCAAATGTAGAAGTTAGCGATGTAGCTATAGCTGTATCCTTACCAAGCCCTCAGGGCAGACATGCTGGGCATACATGCATGAGAAGGTAAAATCCAACAGAGAGCCGACTCAGACAAGAAAAAAAACATCCTCTGACTGCCAGAAACTCCGATACAACAACTGAAACTGCCAAAAGACAGAACTAGATCTGCTGCATGACATCACAGCATAGGCATTTGGAAAGAAGGTTATAAAAATAAAGACCTAGTGAAGTGAAAAAAGAAAGTGTTCTGCCATTCAAGGTGAATGTGACAGTCTAGGAAACTGACTCCTGTCTGGTCCTATTATGAACAGTCAGAATCACATTCATGAGACAGTAAGTGAGCGGCACCAGAAACACATACAGTATGGTTTGTACAGACTGAGCACAACATGAGTAGGACTTTGCGACGGGGGAACCCGCTCTCATGACTCTCTGACAGCTGGTACATACCGGTGGATTTCCATTTTGGAAGCCAGTACACATCGCTGACTGAGGATGATGCTGGATACTTTGGACTGTGGACCAGATGACTGGATCTGCATGGCTCCACACAGCCTGCTAGCAGCTGCTGAAGTAACCCAGCCAGCCCTGCTCGTCGCTTCTCCCCACCAGCCCCTCTCCTGCCTCGGCTCTCCTTTTTCTTCTTCCTCTCTTTCGTTTGCAGTAAATAAGTAATTTCGCTGCTTTCTCTCCTCTCTCTACCAAACAGCTTTCTTCATCACCCAAAGGTGGATGCCAGCCACCACTTCCCACGCCGAGCCTCCCACCCTCCCCCCTCTTTCCTCAGAGTCCCTGTATTAGGGTGATTCCTTCCTTATTCATATGCGCGATGTCTGCGAGTCAGCCAGCAAGTGGGCCAGCGAGGGAGCCATCAGCCAGCTGTGTTTTTCCCATGGCAGCGGCACCAGCGAGCAAACACACACGGATCAGTCCTGGCTGTTCGCCGCCGTACAGCGACATCAGGGGTATCCAGGCAACAGGCTCCTGTTCCTGCTCAGCCCGCTCTCGCGCTCTCTGGGCTCCGTGACGGAAGCTGCTGTGAGGAAATCACCACGCTAGTATCAAGCAGCCCAGAAGAGCTGAACTCAGGAGGGTGCACGGAGGAGGGGAGGGGATGGGGAGGTATCCTTTTCTTCTTATGCTCTCTGTCTCTTTTCTTTCTCTCACCTTGCTACATCCATTTCATACCTTTTGTCTCTCACTTGATCTGGACCTCTTTCATCTGCCTCCTCCCTCCCAGCTCTGCTCTTCTTTTATCTGTTCGACTCTCCATGCGCTCACACTCTCTCTAATCCTTCTCAATACACCCACCCAACTCTCTCTCTCTCGCTGTCATTCTTTCCAAAATAAATATTTTGAAGAATAAGCAGCCAGAATTAGGGGTGTTTCTGTGGCATAAGGATTAGTCGAGCGTTTCCAAATATCTGATGGAAGGGAATCTCCTTTTTACACCAACACTTGTGACAACAATGCAAGGTTTTATATTCACCATCTTAATATGGTGGACCTGTGAAGCATAGCGATGGCCTGGCTCAGTGTGATTACACTGCATTTCATCTCCATTCATTCCATTTCAGCTGTAATCAGTTGACATTGTGCAGAATAAAGTCATGCATCAGAGCACTGAAAATGCACAATGAACAGTCAATAATGAACTGGAGTCTTACAAGGCTACCCGACAATAGGCTGTTCTGACTAGTGCTCCATGTGAAATCCAAAGCACTGCTAGGTGATATCTTTATATGGAGGCTGTGTGAAAACAGGGATTATACATGCAGGGTATTTTTCAACCAAATATTTGGGTTTTCCCGCTGTGCTGCTTTTATTGGTTGCTATGCCGACTCTTATGGTAACCAGACAGCAAGTTCACCATCATTTCCTCTATTGTGTGTGTGTGTGTGTGTGTGTGTGTGTGTGTGTGTGTGTGTGTGTGTGTGTGTGTGTGTGTGTGTGTGTGTGTGTGTGTGTGTGTGTAAATTTAAAAAAAAGCCTGTACACCAGATCAGACTATAACAGAGGATCTGGGGTCATGTTTGTGAAGTTGATTTTC